>JARACY010001145.1:0-65213 GCA_029255725.1 Scrobipalpa atriplicella | reverse complement strand
ATAGTATGCAAAACTGACAGGTATGGACTTATTGTGGTCAGGTTGTGTACGCGTACAAACTGAGGCCATTATGCGCTACACAGCTACCCACATAGGCAGTAAATCGGCCATTCCCGTGTCTGGCTGTAGAGCAATTAGTGCGCGACCTGCCGTGCGCCGCCTGATCCATTGCTGGGCTAGCGAGCTGAGGGTATATAATATTTCTATAATTAATTCTTTTTTTTAATTAAAATAATGAAGCCTAATAAACTCACCTAAATAACTATCTCTTTCTAGCATTGTTTGTGAAACAATAGTACATTGTTTATCGAGGGGAGAACATGACCGATTCCTACGAGGGTGTAGTTTGAGGCCCGAAACGCAGCTGAGGGCTTCAATACACACGAGTTGGGAATCGCATTTTCTTCCGAGTTATACATAGTGCTTTATACTACACCTATGAGGAAAATATTATTAAAAATCCTTGTAAGATAAAGAACGATATCACTTACATGAGAAGATATCTTAAGAACATTTGAAGTGTCATCATCCATTCGAACAGAACACAAACAAACAAAACACATATTAATACAGTTACACATTACATCGAAAACGTACGTAAATCCAAGCGAACGACTATGCGGGCGGCAAAAATATATAGGATTTACTTTCTCCCCTAGGGAGAAAGTATTTTCTACCCTAATTTTTTTTTAAATTCACAATTCAAATCTAGAAACAGGCGGATGCCTAAAAACAAAAAGTTTGTATCTCGAAACCCACAAAATGATACTGGCCACTTACATTTTTTAGCAGTATGTGCTTTGTTTCACTTGCCTCTTTTATATTTTTAAGTAAAAAATATGGCAAAACCAACATGTCCGCGCGAATTCCTTTTCGTTCTTTGATTTATTTGACTTATTTAAAGTAAATTGAGTGTTTAGTGTTTTCGATGTAATGTGTAACTCTATTAATATGTGTTTTGTTTGTTTGTGTTCTGTTCGAATGGATGATGACACTTCAAATGTTCTTAAGATATCTTCTCATATAAGTGATATCGTTTTTTATCTTACAAGGATTTTTAATTATATTTTCCTCATAGGTAGTATAAAGCACTAATGTATAACTCGGAAGAAAATTACACACCCTCGTAGGAATCGGGCATGTTCTCCCCACGATAAACAATGTACTATTCTTGAACAGAACGTTACTTGCTATACCAACTTAAGTGGTTTCCATTCCCATTGTTGTTTCGGAAAATGAAATTCCGTGTGTGCCTTATTTTTATTAAATTTCAGGAATGTCTCTTATTAAATACAAAGGAATGTGGTGCTAGGTAAAATGTTGGACTTTCAGAAATTGTGTTCAGTTTTGTTGAGAGTATAGGGTATTAAAAAACCGGTCAAGTGCGGGTCAGAATCGCTTACCGAGGCTTCCGTACCAATTTGGGGGTATTTAGCGAATATAGAACCTCCAGTTTTGTTCTCCTGAAAAGGTAACTATTGTAAAGACTTTTTTCAAACAAAAATATGAACTGGAGTGAAGGACAAACTTAACTTTGCTGTTGTCTCCGTACTTGATATAGGGAGAAGACTATGAAAATAAGTTTGTAATGAAAAAATCCTTTTTTTTTCGTGATGTGTGAACAAATTTACAGTTTTCGGATTTTTTCCTTTGATTATGCTATTTATTAGACACTGTTTCTTTCTAAATTTCGGAATTGTAGGTCAACGGGAAGTACCCTATAGGTTTTTGAATCTTGAGAAGGGTGAAACCTATAGGGTACTCATGGTGACCTAGGATCTTGAAATTTGGCAAAAAGCAATTTCTTCTAACACAATCGAAGGAAAAAATTCAAAAACTAATAATTTTTTGTTAGATTTCAAAAAAAGCATACTTTTAGTTTTCGGTTCCCTTGCAATTAATCAAACAAACGTTCGTATCTTTTGATTGCGAAGACTTAGAAGTATGATTCTTTTAAAGCTTCAAGGGACCCTACTTGAGTATTCAGTATAAATTTCAACTTGATACATTCACGAATTCCTGAGAAAATTGGTCTTGACAGACGGACGGACAGACGGACAGACAGACAGACACACAGACAGACAGACAGAAGGACAACCAAGTGATCCTATAAGGGTTCCTTTTTTCCTTTTGAGGTACGAAACCCTAAAAATTACCTACCATATTTAGTTAGTTTAGTTTATTTATTTCACAATACAGGTTTCACAATTCAATTCAATTACAATAAATAGAATAATATCCTCCGTAATGTAATCGGCAAAATTGTGCAATAGTAGGTACGACTTCTTAATTGGGAGTTACCTACCAGTCCATTAAAAGTAACAATATTTATTTATATCTCTTTACAATATTTCATCAAGATGATTTCAATACGAATATTGTAAGTTTAAATGGACTTGGAACTTCCAATTTATTATTTGTTCCTTGGGTCACGAGTACTACAATATAAATTCTGGTAATTAATATGTCAAATAATAATAACTAGAAGAAGATGTGCTCGATAATTGCATACCAATTTTCCTCCATTCCCCCATTTTATTGAAAACATTTCCGTCGCCACGGAATTTTCACTCCGATCAATTTCATTTAATAAAGTAATCATCCTCTGCATTCCGATGGTATTTGCGGCTTACAATTTCAACAATATGTATATGTTTCGGTTTATATGTAATCTGATATTAATTAATTTAATACATAGATACGATAATTATGATATAGGTAGATGTGGTGATATAATGACCATCAACCGCAAACCGCATCGCATCCAACCAGAAAATCAGGCCACATTATCCATACTAATATTGTAAATGAGAAAGTAACTCTGTCTGTTTGTTACTTTTTAGTTTTTATGAAATTTTACAAGACATATATGTGATCCTGTGGTACGAATATAGGGTACTTTTTACGCAGGTTAATACCTCATTTCCTCGGGAAAACTTTTATTTCCGCGGGGTGAAAAGCTAGTTGTGTGATATTTATTCCTATCTACTCGTAACTTTCCGAAGTACAATAGCATCTGCGGCTCAATGAGTTTTTTCGTAGGAGTAAGTTATTTTTCCGCAATAAAAAGTACCTTTTATTATTTCAATTTAGCATTATTTTTATTCGTGAAAGAATATATACCAACATCAGTCCATTTTATCGATAACAAATAAGTTACGTGTTTCCCTTTATATTTTATGAAGAGTGCAGAAAAACATGTCTACTCGAGTTTCAAGATTTATTATCTGTATAAATAATACCTTCTTTGTTAGCCCCATTTCAATGCGAGTGCTTTTAATCGACTGTTAAGAATTTTTCGCACGAACGATGCGAACGAGAATAAAAAATATACAAAAGAATGAAAAATAAAACGATTTTTACGGACTTGCTAAGGCGAGAATTGAATATTTAAAATTTATCAGATAACTCGGATTTACACGAGAATTATAATGACAATACTTAGTTGAAGCATTCTAGAAAAAAATATGTAAAATTCTTGGTGGACTTTTATCAATTGGGACATGTTCATCATGTACAGTGAAGTTAAGGCCAGTATTTATAATTAGCTCTCAAGAGTGACAGCGAGTTTGAGTTTGTATCAGAAATGTCATTTCAGTACAAAACAATCTGTCAAATCCATACTGAATATTGCTCTCAATCTTGAGATCGCTTTATAAATACAAGCCTAAAATTTACTTATCCTCCTACTCCCTCCCTCGCGCGCAATTTAACGAAAGCCGTTTATCTGACACGAAAACAAAATTAACAAAATGATCCTTAATTCACTACCTATAGAACAAACAAAAGAACTTTATGTTACACTTTGTGTTGTGATTTCTTGATGGAACTCCATAGTATACTTTTTAATAAAACTATTACTTACTAGTGTATAGTTCCACTTTATAATATTTATTTGCGACCGGTTTCGTTACACCATCTTCAGGCAGTGAACTAAAAGAACAAAAAAAATAAAAAGAACTTTAACTTTATAGTTTCTGCGAAATCTGCCACCAAAAATGTAAGTTTTTGTTAAATAAAAATTCCGCGACGAATTGAGAACCTCGTCCTTTTAGATTTTGGTCGGTTAAAAAATAATATGTTGAAATATTAACGCAAACACTAGGTATACTTATACACGGGGTGTAAGGGACAGCGTCCCGCAAACTTATAGGGGTTGCTCAGTCAACGAAACTGAACAACTACCACAAGATTTTTTTCAAGAAATGAAAAAAATATTAGCTTTTTCATACAAAATGACCACATCGATCAGACAATTTGTATGGAAAAGCAAATTTTTTTTTCATTTCCTGAAAAAAAAAAAACCTGGTGATATGTGTTCAGTATCGTTGACTGAGCAACCCCTATCAGTTTGCGGGACGCTGTCCCTTACACCCGGTATAGAAATCTGTGATACTTATTGTTGCTCATATACCTATGCTGCATAATACTTTAAATATCAAACTGAATATTAAATTTCATTTATCTACACTCATGTCGTAAATCCTTCATTTACTTATCAGAAACGCTAAGCAAATGATATACCTTTCGATGCAGCCGTGACTAAGGAACCATACAAATTTCATTTCGTTATCGCAAAGCTGTAACAAAATGAAGTTTTTTTTTTAATTTTTACGCAGATGCTTGCTATTTGAGCAAACTAGAAAAGAAGAAATAATGATTACTTTATTTTTTCTTTAATTTAAATTTGTTGTATGAGTGTAGATAAACCTATTGTATGAAACTGTACATAATTAGTATTTAACACTCGTGTATACTTTTGTAAACCACACTCGTGTTAAATATCCCTCATTATGCAACAGTTACATAAATAGCTATTAAATATCAAACTGAATATTAAATTTCATTTTTGTGTCACAGATCAGATACTTAAGTCCTCAAAGCTACAAAATGCGTCCGAAAAATATATATCACAAAAAAAATAAAAGATAATATTTTCCGGCAAAACTAAGTTATGAACTTTTTTTTCTATGAAATCTTGTTAGCAAATCCTGAAATCCATGTTTTTATCCCTTAAACATGTTTAAGTGGTTTAGTGGACCACTTAGCAACCTCTGCGCTAAATCTGAGGTTTTTATAGACAGACCTAAAGCTACTAGAATAGACAACGATATACAACGATTTTGTGAGAAATGAAAACTAGATTGCAAGTTTTCGACACAGAATAAAATTATATTGTTTAGCCACTTTCAGCGTTCCCCAAACTATGTCAGAGGCCTATTAGCTGTGGTGATTTTAAAAACTCTGACACAACACCAGGGTCCATCGGGGTTAATCGGGTTTCAGCGTGTGGGAATTATAAAACTTGTTCACAGTTTTTATGTTATAATAGTCACTTCCAGTACAGTCCTAGCACTTGTTTCAACAAATTTGCCTCATCACTTATAATAATGGGCGCGGACAGGCTTTCAGTCCGCCCCACGCAGCTGAGCGTGTGGGAATTGTACAAACATACTCACTGGATTTTTGCACGAGATTCTTAAAAAAAATTGAGGGTAGGTACGTACTTGGCATAATGGTAGCATAAAGTGTCGCCCAAACGCTAACCACCTAAAACCCTGTCTTACTCCTTTATGCACTACCGACATCCTACATAACCTAACTTTACCCAGGTCAGTATTTTTTTTTATGATATTGTTTTTTTTTTTTATTGTAACACTGTGTTGGTATGTGCCAAGAGAAAAAAAGTTAATGAAATAAAGCTCAATGTCTACAAGAAGGTAATTTTGTTTAATTCGTATATGAAGCGAGACAGTTGAATAGAGGAATTGAATTTACTGAGTGTAAATCTAACGAAATTTGATATTCTGTTTTTATAGGGCCGTATTTATAAAGCGATCTCAAGATTGAGAGCAATATTAAGTATGGATTTGACAGGCCGTTTTGTACTGAAATGACATTTCTGATACAAACTCAAACTTGCTGTCACTCTTGAGAGCTGATTATAAATACGGGCCTAAAAGTCACAATACGAATATAAAAACCAAACAAAGTGCAAATAAACTGAACGACCATTCGAAACAGGTATGACACTTTTGTAAGGGTATGGATGGGTAGGTTTGTTACTCAATCACGCTTCAATTCAACCACCCCGGACGGATCGGGATGAAACTTGGCACACATAATATAGTTTAAGTCCTGTAACAGAACATGGGCAAAATTTATTTAACACTAGTGAAAACGCGAGCGGAAAGCTATACCTAGTTCTAATAAGCTAACCCACAACGCAGTGTTAATTATGTATAGCCTATAGTCTCAGTATTAAAGTTTATTTTAAAACTCAATTTCTTACACTGTAAAATTTCCTCTGTAGTAAGATGATATCGTAAAAATCTGATAACAATTCATCGCGAACCATTACCCCTGAACAGTGAACACCTAAATACAAATACAAATCATTTATTTCATAATCAAATATTACAGTACAATGCATTACACAAAAAATAAAAACAGAATATGAAACGGGCATAAGCACAGCTTCCAGCTGGTTTTAAGCCTACCCCTAGTCATACACGGGCGTTCGAATAAGTTAACAAAATATATAGATAGAGAACTAAGTAGATAAAGATTCTATAAGTATTATAAGTTGTAACTATAACACACCTGTGTGCTTGAAAACTTTTAACCTAACTTGTTACTCTTTACCTTGTAGCCAAAGTGTAGTGAAATCATCACTGCTAAACTACCTCCGTGGAGGTCCCGGGTTCGATTCCCGGCGGGGGACAATGACTTTGTGTTGTTGTTTCTAGTTTGGTTAGGACATTGCAGGATGATCACCTGATTGTCCGAAAAGTAAGATGATGCATGCTGTCGGATGGGCATGTAAATAGGAGGTCCTGCGCCTGATTTCTCTCTGGTCGTGTCAGTCAGTCTGTCCCATCAGAATAAGAGATTGAAGGAATATAGAGTGCACTTGTGTGTTGCGCAAACACTTGGGCACTAAAAACTAGTCCCGCGCAGTTGGCCGGTTGGGAGGACTATATAATATGTAGTGAAATCAGCTCGGTTCGAAGCTTCTAGCAGTCCGGTGCTATCGTACTACGATAGTTAAATAAAACTACTATAAAATACCCACAGAAGAGTAAATAAATAGAGCTGGTAGCGATATTTTTTTTAGCGGTATTTTTTATTATTTGTTTATGGCTATCTCCTTGAAAGAACAATGTTTGCCCTAAAATGCCTGTATTATAATAGAAAACTAGGTATTGGTATTGTAAGTATAAGCGGTTATTACAAAATGTGTACGACATCTGCTACGGCGTAGCAGTTCGTAGCTTACTGCTACGACGACTAAAAGTGCTATTTTTATTGTCGCGTGGGTTTCGAGTCGATCGACCCGATAAACCCTGCCTGGTGTCAGACTTTTTTAACCGCCTAATAGTACCAGCTAATACTTAGACCTCTTCTGTCGAAACAACTGTCTCTATAACAAATCTGGAACATATAGGTTGAAATGGTTTGTGTAACGACCACTATCAAAAACAGCGACTGGGACCGACGGCTTAACTTACCCTCCGAAGCACGGAATCCTTTTTCTTGTCGGTCAATCAGGTGATTCCGCCTTAAATGTCTTAACCAACTGGGGAAAATCTCACAAAATGATAAGTAACTGTACCCGAGTGACGTCACAACGTAACGTAACGTAAGATTTGGTTTCTTGTGTAGAATAAAAACTATTTGTACTATGTCTTTTAAAATAGCAGTGAAATTAATGTGCCCTACCGTTGTTATTTCACTGCTATTAAAATACATAGTACAAATAGTTTTTATTCTACACAAGAAACCAAATCTTACGTTATGTTGTGACGTCACTCGGGTACAGTTACTTAAATTTTAATACAAAAATAATGGCTGATTTAAAACCGAAAACCATGAAATTAATTTTTTTAAATTACGTAAAGATTCAGAAAAAAATATAAAATAAATATATTTTTTTTGAACAAGGCGAATTATCAACTTTGTGTGTCTCCCTTGGGATTCGAACCCAAGACCTCCGGATCGGAAGTCCATGGCTCAGACCACTAGACCACGGAGGCAGTTATATCAAGATCATTTAAAGCCTAGACGTACTAGACCGCAGGAATAGTCCCGAGAAATTGTTTTATTTCAGTTCCGATGTGTATCTTCCATTCTTTCTGTTTATTTTCTTGTTTGGTTTGTAGTCTAACGTATAGCAGTTATTGTCTTTCAAAGGTCACCAGCTGTGTTTAGATATTGTATTGTTCCACCATAGAGACTAATACAATTTTTAACAAGAACACAATTGTATTTTCTTTGCAATTTCTCATCCTGGATTACTTCAACCTAGAAAACCTCATGCTGTTAAAAAAAACAGTTGGCTTTGGAAGAATCACACGCACTGTTATGTTATATCATTATAACAACAGACAGTGTTATCATCATTATCATTTTATGTTATGGTAATGTTGCGCAGGCTACGCCATTTTGTGCGCCAGTTGTGTAACACTTGTGCAATTACTGCAAAAAGCTTTCGAACATACTTTTAAACATTTAAACTTAGTAGTTTATTCAATTAATGATAATATTAATAATCGGCTAGTATTAGAAAATACTTAAAGCTTGCAATATTTTCCTGTACTAGCTTTAAAGTTCCTTCCTAGTTTTTGTCTCTCCAGATCTACAAGGCCTAGTCTAACCTAAATAGTTCGGGAGAAAAGCTCTGAAAATTTCAGTCTGCAAAGGTATGCCCACCCACGACTGTAACGACGTATCAACATCATCATGTGGTGCCATCTTCAGATTAAAGTGTGGAGGTCGACATGAGGAAACCAACGCGGTCCTGAGCCGCCGTTTTTAGCTGGTCATAACGGAGTTTGGGTCCGGTCCAGTCTCTGATGTCGTCTATCCATTTCCTTCTAGGTCAGTTTTTGATGATTTCTTGCTAGGAATCCTCTTCAGGGTTGACTGCCGCAAAAAAAATGATGTACTACAGTGCCATCAAATTATCTGTTCAGGCGGCGAAATTAGGAACTATTTGGTACAATGGCAGCGATAGAAACAAAGACAGCTACCTATTGGGCGCTTTTTCACTAGACGGCACGTCAACGGCAACGGCGACGGCACGGGACGATCACGTGACAATATCTATGGGAACCGATGACATGCCGTGACGGTGCCCTGCCGGCAAGTGGAAAAGCGTGTCATATAATTTAATTGATTTTCATACATTATCTCACCTACGATATCGTCGACGGTACTGTGCCGTCGCCGTTGCCGTTGACGTGCCGTCTAGTGGAAAAGCGCCCATTAACGTGAGATATGTCGGTGGCATTGTACAAACAGGGTTCAAACTTAACGTAAATTCATTACGAGTAAATAATTATAATGCAAGCTAGCGTTTTCCCATTTGTGTTTATTTAAATACTGTAT
Source organism: Scrobipalpa atriplicella (assembly GCA_029255725.1). Classification (NCBI taxonomy): domain Eukaryota; kingdom Metazoa; phylum Arthropoda; class Insecta; order Lepidoptera; family Gelechiidae; genus Scrobipalpa; species Scrobipalpa atriplicella. Next base: position 55,823 of record JARACY010001145.1, on the reverse strand, counting down.
TTTTAATACCAAACATACAAAGTTACATAGCCAAACTGTCAGCAAAACTGGAACACGTATTAAATAGACACATTCATTATCTAATTTGCACACGTACGTTCATGAATTACACACAGTGTATAAATTAACTTCCTCAACTTCTGTACTGAACTGCTGGTGTCCTGGGGCCCCATTCATTATTATCATAAGTACAATTTGATGTGCAATGCGCAGCTTGTAAGCCTCTATGATACGGTACGCCAAAGTTTAAAGTGAACGTGGCGTAAAAGGGAACTAATATACCGGGTGTAAGGGACAGCGTACCAGAAACTGATAAAGAATTTACTAGTGAAAGTTGTTCAGTTTCATTGACTGAGCTACCCCTGTCAGTTTTTGGTACACCCGGTATGTCTCCAACATGCACAGCCAACATGACGACAACGACATTTATAACAGTACTGCATACAATGCAGCGCGCCCGCCCACGTTCATTTAAAGCCCTGCCGTCTAACTTAACTTAAATAACTGACTCCATCGTCTAGCGGTTTGAGCCATGGGCTCTCGATCCTGAGGTCATGGGTTCGATTCCCAGGGAGGAACATAAAGTTGATATTTGTTAATTTATTGCTTTGTGAGATTTTTCCTTAGTTCAGCAGCCAATCATCAGATGTTCTGGAAGAAAAAGACTTCTTGCTTCGGAGGGCACGTTAAGCAGTCGGTCCTGGTCGCTGTCTTTGTTAGTAGTCTTTACACAAACCATGTCAGAGGCCTATTAGCTGTGCTAAGTATTAGGCGGTTTAAAAACATTGACACCAGGGTTCATCGGGTTGACCGACTCGAACGAAACCCACACGACATAAGATGTTAGAAGACTGTACAGTACAAACGCGATGTACATCCAATTGTACCTGTAAGTGGTACACTCTACTCTTTATGTTATGGTCTCTGACTGTCCGAGTTCAAAGCGGCAAATTAGTTGAATACAGAAGTCGAGCTCATTTAACTTCGGCGAGTTGAGGCACACGAGAGAATGGTTGAGTGAACTTTGTTGCCTGCAGGCTCGTACAGCACAATATACATACATAAAATTACGCCGTTATCCCAAATGGGGTAGGTAGACCGAAAACGACCCAAAAGTCAATCCACCTGACAACTTATTAGGGTTATTTCAGATGATTAAGTGATGGTTTGTCAGCCCATCGCCTGAATTGCAATACACTGAAACTGTTACTGAAACCCTCGAATCCCTTAATAAGAACATAAAGCTATTTTTCCTTTACGGGGTAGACAGAGCTTATGCTAGTACACGGCGTTATCACCACATCAGAGGGTCATTTCTGGAAGTACGAACTGTGTATTGCTAATATCACTATACATAACATAGTGATAGGCTGTCAACATTTCACCTAAATCACAATACACTGAAATCCTCGAATCCCTTTGCTGGTTTCAACAGCATGCACGTGCTGAGATTCTAGTCTAGGAGCTTATAATTCTAAGATTTGCTGAAATTCAGGTGAAATCTCAAAGCTGAAAGCCAGTACTCCGTAATTCCGATGAATTTCACGGCATGTTTCCCTCCTTTCCTCCCCCTTGAGACGAGGCTAACCAACGCATTAACAAACTCCGCTGTGGGGGTGTTTAATAATATTTAACAGGTAGAATGGCTCGCGAAGATGAGACAAATAAGATAAACATACATATAATAGTCACGTCTGTATCCCTTACCGGGTATACAGGGGAACTACTAACGGCTAGTTAAAAACTGTTCCAGCTACATTTCTGCTTTCATTATGAATTTATTGCATTGCTGTAGTACCTATTTAGGGGCATGGCAAATAGGAAGAGGTGCGGCGCCGGTGCATCGTTTTTGTACAGAAACGTCAAATCAAGCTGCACTGCGCAGACGTAAATTACATACAAAATCGGTGCATCGGCGACGCACCGGCGACGCAACGGCGCCGCACCGCTTCCTAAGTGTCCATAACAGAATATTAGATGCTCGTCAAAAAGATAACTATCGAAATACAAACTACTAAAGACAAAAACCACCAAAAAAAAAAGCGAAAAATCTTTTTCCATTAGAAAGTTACATGATCTAGAAGTAAAAAAGGATACTTTTTCCACTAGAAAATACCTTATTCCTAGATCCTAGTTTTATAAAACTACATTGTATAGGTTTATTTTTCGGCAGTGGCTAAAAATCTGCCATTTGTCATGCAATACGGCTGCCGTTGACAGAACTCGGTAATATCCATCACCAGTCATCGAAAAACTACTGTTGATTTATGAATTTCCACCAGAAACGAGTAGTTAGAAAAACGTGCGGTAACTTGTTTTGATTAGATAGCAATAAATCTGAAAATACACAGCTTTTCTTATCCTGCCGTGATTCTAAATTTAGTCTTAATAAGTTTTTGTGATGATGATGACCTAAGGCTCGTATTTGTAAAGCGATCTCAAGTGTAAGAGCAATATTAAGTATGGATTTGACAGGTCGTTTTGTACTGAAGTGACATTTCTGATACGAACTCAAAATTTGCTGTCACTCTTGAGAGCTGATTATAAATACGGGCCCTAAAAATGTAGATTTTGAGTCAATCTTCTTCCAGACTTCCTGGTCCACAGTCGTTCGGACCGCCATTGTTTCGTTACCGACCAGTTTGAATCAAATTCAGTTATGTCATCCCGCCATCAGTTTTGGGTTTTTCTCTAGGCCGAAAGTCGTCATTGGTATAACTCGTTCACTTAAAGAAACGATTTATAAATGGCCGCCGCTCGCATGCGTTCTCGCTCACTCTCTATTAGGTAGAGCGAAAACGCATGCGAGGTGGACCAATCACAAAGCGAGCGGACGCCATTTTTAAATCGTTTCTTTAAGTGAACGAGTTATATGGATAATAACAAAAAAAAGCAGCACGCTTCAACTACTGGACGGATCGGAATGAAACTTGGCACACAGACCTACAGGCATTTCATTGAGCTTTACGTCAGTTAGTTAATTTCTTGTAGGTGAGGTCCTAAATTAGGACAAAGATACCTTTTACCGCTGGAAAACATTTAGGAGTTTGAGTTCGTATCAGAAACGTCATTCCAATACAAAATGACCTGTCAAATCCGCACTCGATATTGCTCTCAATCTTGAGATGGCTTTATAAATACGAGCCTTAATTTTCATGGAAAGCCTCAACCGCAGGTGAAATTGCAAGCGGAAACCTTTTTGTTCCTGAAACCGTAATTATTTATATTTCGTTTATATACGGAATAACATTAATTTATTACTCTAGATAATTCTTGGAAATAGTTTCTCTCTACCTTTTAATGCTCTTAAATAATGAATGCCTTTCTCCTCGGGGTATGCAGTTTTTATTAATTAACTAAGACTACTGTGCGGAATATTACAAAGTTTTTTGCAGAAACCAATATTAAACTGCTACAGCACTATCTGTTCTTTGTGGTATTAAAACATGTTGATGCAGTTGAATTAAGGGTCGTATTTATAATCAGCTCTCAAGACTGACAGCAAATTTGAGTTTGTATCAGAAATGTCAATTCAGTACAAAACGACCTGTCAAATCCAAACTTAATATTGCTCTCAAACTTGACATCGCCTTATACGTATTTGTTTGGTTTTTATATACGGTAAAAAAAATTGCTATACGGCTAAATTGTATGACATACATAAGTCAATGGGACCGCTTCAGGCTACGCCATACGGCGCCGCGCTGCACCGCGCAGCGTAATAAGAAACCATTGGGATCTTCAAGCAGCTTCGCGCCGTGTCGCTTCTCGGTTTGAACTGACGATAGAATCAACGCTATAAAACATCGATACCGCCACCGTTGAGCGGAGCAACCGTGCCCAGTCACATGTAAAGATAAGATGGATGCGCTCAACCGGCTCAGATAAACAGCTGTTTGTGTTCCATTTTATTAAGGTAGTAAACAAGTACCTAACAGAGTAGAGAGGTGGCGACATTTTCTCTATCATCATCATGATGATAGGCATCCTGACGCACACTAGCGCTCCCATCTGTTTTAAAACCGGTACTCATTGAAAACACAATATCCAAATTCCGGTAAATCAGATAGAAGTAAAAAATAGAGTGAAGGTACTAAATTACAAGTTGCACTGCACGCTTTAATTGCCGGCTGCCGCAGCAGGTAAACGCGAAAACCCAGGTCTTCCGGATCGAGAGCCCATGCTTCAAACTCAGACGACTAGACCACGGAGGCAGTTAATGTAACTGCAGTGCAATCATACATACATACATACATAAAATCACGCCTTTATCCCTAATGGGGTAGGCAGAGCAAAAACGACCGAAAGGTCATTCCACCACGTCTGACAAGTTTTGAGGGCTATTTCAGATGGTCATGTGTATTTCTATAGTGACAGGTTGTCAGCCCATCGCCTAAATTTCAATACATAAAAACCCTCGAATCCCTTAGCTGGTTTTTACAGCATGCCCGGGAGGAGATGCAGCTGGCACATTCTATGTTTTTCTATCACTCCCAGTCCAGCATGGAAGAAGTGCAATCATACTTGTTTAAAAGCGGTTAGGTTTGTCATGCCTCATTTTGCATCCATGCTCTTAAGCATTTTAAAACGAAAATGCGCTGAGCAAAAAATATGATTTAGTACATGACAAATTGCATGAACTTAGTTACACATTTCTGCAAGAAAATGCATTTTGGAAATTGCAGTCAGAAAGCCTTGAGTTATTCAATACACCGTTTGTGAAATATTTATATCTGACATACATTTTAAATTTTGCAAATCCAACATCTGAAGACCGAGCTGATTGGTGTGCCATGGGAGAGGCGTATGTTCAGCAGCGGACTGATGCAGGCTGATGATGCTGATGATGTTTTGTATCTGTGTTTGATGTGTAACGCATGCTTTAACCAATCAAAATGAATTAAGGGCATTATTTTTTTTAAAAAAATCTACCTCACATTTGAATTCTTCATTAATATGCCAATTTAAACATGTAAGATTTACAAAAAAATATTAAGTATTTCTTACATAAAACCATTTTTTGTAAAAGAAAATTGACGATTTCGACCCTACTTTAAACGCAATTTTCATTAACAGAAATAAACAACATCTTATTTTCAATCACACATTTGTGTTGGTAATATGTTCATAGTTGAAGTCATGTTTTTTCAGATTTTTTGAATGAAGATTTCTCTGCGTATTTTGCTTTTTCCGAAAGGCGAAGTCTGAATTGGCTGCCCTTAATTTAATTCAGTAAGTAAAAATCTAGCTAGAAATATAACATGTTACACAAAGAGCCTATCTTTTTCCAGTAAGTTTGAGAAATGTTTTCATACAAATGTTTTCGTACAAATGTTATACAATCCATGACACCTCACTATTTTAACATGAAACTTTTAAATGATTTATGGATAGATTATCACTATTTTAGAGACTTTTCATTGTAACTTTGTCGAATTATCCTTTCTTTCCAGAGAAATAATTTTTTGAAATATGATTTATTCTAAAAGGTCGTAAGTCACAAAGTTCGTCCGTGTGTAACTTTTCCCTTTGCCAAGAACCTTGTGCCAAGAACAAAAAAAAAAGAAGTGACAACTTGATTGATTGTCAGTTTTTTTTTTCATATGCATAGGTAATAGGGTAATAGGCAAAGGATATTGTGACAGAAAACCGAACTCTGTCCAAAAAATCGTTTTATTTAAATAACTCAAAAAAATAATATAATACCGTGTTACGCATCACAAAATCTTCGAAACTGTATATTTATTTCAGTACCTAATGAAAAATGAGGTCTTGTGGATTACAATAGGAGACGGCTTATGTCGCTTTCCTAATTTTACTTCCACAGAGTGCTTTGTGGTTACTTCTGCCTCTACGCAAAGTATTTCTGGGTTTGAATTCGTTAACATACATACTATCACTACTGTATCCCTAATGGGGTAGGCAGAGCGTCAACGACATGTCGTTCCGCCACGTCTGACAAGTTTTGAGGGTTGTTTATTATAGATCTGTATATTGCTGTAGTGACAGGTTGTCAGCCCAGCGCCTTAATTACAATATTTGTTAACTCCTGCATCTAGAAAATGAGTAAAATAATATTTTCTTATATACACCCATTTCTAAACGCTATGTTAGACACTCTCTAGGCAGGGTTTGGAAAGTCTGTTGTTTTGAAACTTGCCATCTACTGCAGACATGGGCGGGGCTCCCTGTGACAAATGACCTCTTCAACCGTTCGGCCATTCTGCTGAGTTCATAAAATATAGGTAAGTTTAGTTTAGTTTTCGTGAAGCTATGAACAATTATTTTTCTACTACATTACATACAAACATGTAATCACGCCCGTATTCCTTAAAGGGTGGACATAGTGGCAACAAAACCGATTAAATTCGCAGATTGTGCTTAGGCCGAATTTCGGGACTAATTAGGAGTGTGTATGTGTATTGCTGTTGTGGCCAGATTGACAGCGTGCATCGCCTAAATATAAAAACCCTAAAACCCTAAAGATTATCAAGCCGTCCTCGAAGCGTCAACTGACACTAATATTATGAAGAGAAAGCTTTGTATACTTGTATGCTTGAACAGGTCATATCCTAAGGCCACGGGTTAAATTTTAATTTTATAACGAAAATAAGTAACCCAAATTTTAAAGTCAAATGGATGTTGAAAAAATCATACTACCTTCAATAAAGGCTGAACCGTATAAAAATACCGTAAATATTTATCACGAAAATATACCTCTATCTTTTCCAAGCTTAGGATGTGAAAGTAGAGCCTCATTATTGTCTCCGTGTCTGAAAGACTTGATCCCGCAAAGTATTTTTCACAGGAAACAAATTGCGGTTATTTATTCTCACTCCAATAAAGCATTTTGTGTTTCTGGTTACAAGGAAAATTAGCTGTCACTGGGACGTGTTCTTAAAAATCAACAGGGTGTAAAAAAAAAATGACCAAACATTAGGTTATGGATCTACTCACGAAACTGAACAGCTATTCCCAAGAAATTTAAGTCAAAATATGAAAATGAACTTGGGCCTCCCGTACCTACAAAGTGACACATTCCAATTTTTGATCATGTTTCGACCTTAGTTCCTTGGGATAAATGGTTCTGTTTCACAGGTAGGTTCCAAGATAGGATCATACCCTAAACACCCAGATTTATTACAATCTGTAAAAACCAGTACCCTCGTCCAATCCCCTAACTCCTAATCCCAACTCGAGAATAAGGCTAGGCAGATGATGATGATGATAAGCTCAAAAATGTTTAAAAAGGGTGTTTGTAAATGGTCTTTATTTTAGTCAGTCGTGCCGTTCGCAACGCCGAATCGTCATCCATCACCATCTCTGTTTCACGCTCTTATAACCCTATTTCATTTAAAAGGACATGTATACCTACTTATAAAGTATTCAAACTGCCTCGAATAAAAAAGTACATTAAAACGATATCATACAAAAGGCTCGACTTGAGTGGGCACGTTGACATTAAACATTTCTTTACGAAATATAATTTCTTTGCATTGCCCTTCTGGGTATAATGGGCTGGCCATTAGGAGTTTGACTCTGCCCTTTTTATGACAACAACGTTACCTCTCTGTTTGGAATTGGAACTGTCGTTTAAAAAAAAATTACTTACTTTTTCTTATAATAAAGCTTCTAGCTTTCCAATCTTTCCATCCGAAATTTCAGCTGAGACTTAATCAATTTTCCCGTGGGTAAGTATGAAGTATTTTCCAGTGGTAAAAAGCAGGCCATGTCCTTTGTGTAAAGCTACAGGTATACATAGAAAATATGCATTAAAAAGGGTTTTACCAAATATGGAAACTCAATTAATAACGGAAACATATACCTACCTACTGAAAAGATTATCTTAATACCTACGCGTTTTACATTAATATTTTTTCAAATCTGTCGTCGAAATGAAATATACTTACAGAATTAAATTTGCTTCCGGCTGTACGCAAAATCAAGGATTCCTATTCCCGTAGCCTATACCCAATAGATATTAGATCGGAAAACATTTCAGCTGATCTCATCCGGAGTTTTGGATCACGGCAACATCAAATTTAAAAGTAAAATTGAGTTACCTGAGCTGAAGCCGATACCTATTTTAATATTCCATGCGGAAATAAAAACGGCTACAGACGTTTTATCTCACGACTGCCGCTTAGCTAAACTTGTGTGTGTAAATGTACCTATCTAGCACATTAGTGTGCGTGAGTCATCTTCCTAGCCTTTTTCCCGTATCTCACGGGGTCGGCTACCTAATCTAGGGGATTGAACGAGGGTACTGGTTTTTACACATAGCGACTGCCATCTGACCTCCGCAACCCAGAAGGGAAACCAGACCCAATCCTAGATTAGGTTACACAACCTTAGAATTTCTTCGTAGGTGTGTGCAGGTTTCCTCACGATGTTTTCCTTCACCGTAAAAGCGCCGAATAAACGTACATATGAAATTCGAAAACCGAAAAACACATTGGTACGTGGTGGGATTCGAACCACGACCTCCTGCACAGAAGGCCGCGGCCCTATCCACTACACCATCCGGGCTGTTAGTGTGCGTGAGTGACCTCTACATTTCATATTTTAGTTTATTGAAAAAACCTCTAAAAGGTATTAAACTTAATATTGCGAGTAACGAGCCAACGATTTCACTTCCTGATACAAGTAACTAGTTATGTAAGAGAAATAATCAAATTTTTTGGTAAAAAGTACAATTTGATATTTTTATAAAAATAGATGTAAATCAAATTAATTTCGACTGAAAATGAGTGATAAATAACTATAAACCCTGACAAAAATTAATGAGCGAAAATGTTTCATTTCAAAAAATGTTAACGATCTATTGAAGAAATTAAGTTGTCTGGCGGCGATTCGAAAACAGCTTCAACTTAACTAATTCAAGTTTAGTCCTGTCACTTTCTAAAATTTGAATAAAATAGAGACAGCAACACAACAGCTGATTATAATTGTGTCAAACTGACGTATAACGCTCAAGATAAGTCAAATTAAGTTGTGATGTGAAAGGGTCCCGACTAAAATGCGTTTCGTTTCGTGCATTCGATCTATGTGACAGGTTTATAATAAGTCCGTCTATACTGCCATCCTTTTCTGTTCGCTCGAAATGGAAAGTGACAGGACTAAACTTAAATAAGTTGATTCTGTAACCGAATCGGCAGCTCACGTCTTTTTTTTAATTTGAAGAATTTTGGTTAATGAGGAATTTCACGAAATTTTCTGCTTTTACACTCCTAATTAGTATTACATTGAACAGTAATAATTGGTAAGGGACAGCTTGATTAATTTTTATCCGTTTCCTGAAAAAAATCTTCGAGAAAACTCAACGCAGTTTGCGCGAAAACATCCCATGTAATCGGGTAAAAATTTAAATAGAGTCACTTAAAAGTAGAAAACTTAAATTCAATTTCTCTATTTAAAACTTGATTTCAGCTTCGTTCAGTGAGTGTTCACAGATTTCAGCTAGTTTTATTAAGCCAATATTTTGCTATATTTGAGTTTCCTCTCTTCCGTTTCGCGTCGAATGAAGTAAGTATTTATTGCAGCTTTTTAAAGGACTCAGCGCTGCTGCTTTTCCGTGAAATAATAATATTAATGTCTTTAGTCGTCGAGGCAAAGGCATTAATTTACGTGAAGTCGGAGTGATAAACGATCGCCTTTTCCAGCGACTCTGGGCGACGGAAAAATTTATAATTCATTCCCACGGGCCAGAACCAGAAGAGTGATTTGAAAATTTCCCAAAAAATGCAGTTATAAATAATAATAATAAAAAAAAAAAAAACTTTTATTTTCAGACCAAACAGTCCATAAAAATTATTAGTAGGATACCTAAAACTATGTTAATATGAAAATGAAAATTGAAAGTAGGTACATAATTCGAAAGAATAAGAGTTGTCGTCGGGGCACGATTCACACATGTAAATCAATGAACCGAGCCATGACGTCAGAGTCCATTCTGCTCTCGATAACTTTCAGGATTCTGTTCGTGCTCCCGCGCAATCTGCGGATCAGTGATGTACTTTTTTTGCGGACGATAGCATAAAAGTCATCAACAGTTATGGTCATGACAACGGATAAAACCACACAGGCTATAAAACAACTTCCACTAGGAACTTCTTTCAGGAGATGTTTTTTTTTACTCCACTTTTATGAATAGTAATTTTGAAATACATAGAATGTGCCAGCTGCATCTCCTCCCGGGCATGCTGTAAAAACCGAATAAAAGCTCTCTTGGGCGGGCCGAAAAGCTCCATGAACTAAACGTTTAAATAAAACTAATTTAAATTTCATAGCTTCCTAACAAGTTGCAATGTATCTTAACAGACAAACTTTCTGGATAATTAATTGTGCTGTATTAGCATTCGCAGACGACACGATAGTAGAGCCTGCATACTATAAAGGTGCGCTAGAGCTGCGTACTGTCGATACTTAGTCAGTTATCGATATTTGGAATTGAAATATCTGGTGCATGCGCCTTGCTTTCGCCTATGGAACGTACTGATGGTGTAGCAAAACAACTTTTTTTGCGATTTGCAAAACTGACTGCAGTGCAGTGCATATCTGCATGAATTGAAAATACTTACTACGTAGAATTGTCATAAATTTAGTAATATAAAACTCCTGTTTCAGTGGAATAAATCAGTACCTTATCTAATCAGAACCTGAGAAGCCCGGATGGTGTAGTGGATAGGGCCTTGTGTGCAGGAGGTCGTGGTTCGAATCCCACCACGTACCAATGTGTTTTTCGATTTTCGAATTTCATATGTACGTTCATTCGGCGCTTTTACGGTGAAGGAAAACATCGTGAGGAAACCTGCACACACCTACTTACGAAGAAATTCAAAGGTTGTGTGTAACCTAATCTAGGATTGGGTCTGGTTTCCCTTCTGGGTTGCGGAGGTCAGATGGTAGTCGCTCTGTGTAAAAACCAGTACCCTCGTTCAATCCCCTAAATTAGGTAGCCGACCCCGTGAAATACGGGAAAAAGGCTAGGAAGATGATGATCTAATCAGAACCTGAACGTATTTATCTTACAACCCCCCGGCCCCGCATTACAAATCAAGGTTCATCTTAGTAGAAAAATGGAGTAGAAAAATCTGGAAAGCAGACCCCAGCCGCTAGACAGAAGAAAAAGAAGATCTTCTGAAATAATTTTCCAGCGAAAGTTGTTCATTCGTTTACTGAGCAACCTATATCAATTTGCGGAAAGTTGTCCCTTACGCCGGGTATTTTGCAGAGTAAAATATGGTAAAATCTGTCGATACTCAGTAGGTACTTACTAGTAACTCTAGTGACTGCTTCGTAAAACGGAAATATTCTGTGTTTGTTATATAGAGAGAGAATATGGGTAGGTATATGGTGTATTTCCTAAGCTGTACTTATATAATCCTATGTTGGTTTGTGCATCCGGAACTTTGTACGGAAGTTTTCAATTATGTATAAGTACATTGTGGTAGACGCTAATAGTTAACTAAATCATCTGAAACTAAATGCAAAATGCTAGCAATCTAGATCAACGTTTCAAAAAAGGCCAAATGCAAATGGGCCAGTCTTTATCTCACAAGTCTCTTTTATTAAATCGGCAAGTACATTGTCCGCCGCACATAAACAACGCCATGATGTATGAACAGAACAGTCCCACGAGACACAATATTCGGTGGAATCGCCGGCGCCCCAACAGTGTGGTACATATTTCATCTGAGGTTTGCTGTTCAAGTCATGAGAGATACCTATATATCCTTCTGTCGACATGTCCTGTCGAACTACCAAATGAACTCAATGACCAATGACAGAGCTTTCTAATCGCCGAATCCGACTTCTTACTAATATATAAACGCGAAAGTTTGGTTGTTTGAATATTGGATGTTTATTACTCAATGGGCGCTTTTCCACTAGACGGCACGTCAACGGCAACGGCGACGGCACGGTACCGTCGACGATATCGTAGGTGAGATAATGTATGAAAATCAATGAAATTATATGACACGCTTTTCCACTTGCCGGCACGGCACCGTCACGGTATGTCATCGATTCCCATAGATATTGTCACGTGATCGTCGCCGTTGCCGTTGACGTGCCGTCTAGTGGAAAAGCGCCCAATCACTAACCACTACTGCACTGGATGGATCGGGATGAAACTTGACACATATAGGTTAAATAAGACATAAGCTACTTTTTAGCGCGGGAAAACTTTCATTTCCACCGCGGGCTGAAAGCTAGTTATATTACCTGCTGTTATAGCTAGTAGATTTGGTGTGTTGCAATCATGGACGAATAAAACAAATAGGACTGACAACCTCCTTTATATGCGTACACTGCTACTTAGCAGTGCCATCTATTGACATTAAAAAAATATTGTGTAAACATAATATGTATTGAAATTCAGATGTTTTAAACAGCATTTCTCATTGTGTATTCCTACTTTAAAAATCTTAAAAGAGAATTTGGTTCAAGTTATTATTAAATTTATTCAATTTCATGACCTATATTTACATTATTAACGACGGACTCTTCGAGCAATATGCCAGCGCCATCTAGGTTTTGCTCGCGTTTTGACCTTTTATCGAGTATCGAGGTACGCTCTTAGTATGGCGGTTGTCAGTCCTCTAAAGTAGTTAGTCCATGGTTGTAAGGTTTTTATTTAGAAATTCAAATAAGAAAAAACATATTTGCAAAACCTGAAAGTAAGGAGTCTATCCGAGTCTTGCATCCGAGTGCATACAATGAGTAAAGCTTCTGTTTGTACCACAGTCCGAAAAATTGAATCAGTGTGCCTTGCTTGTCGTCCTTTTAGTCCTCAGAGCTACCCAGTCAGTAGCAGCATTTTCATTTCGCTCACCCCACTTATGTACTCATACAGTGTAAAGGGCGTAAGGGACAGCTTTCGGCAAACTCAACGCAAACAGGAGTTTCTCAGTCCACGAAACTGATAAAAAAAAAAATTATTTCCCCATACAAAATGCCCACCTTGATCAGAAAATTGTACGGGAGAGCCAATTTTATTTTTCATAATTAAAATGAAAGAATGCCTTTGTGAAAGTTGTTCTGTTTAGTTAACTGAGCTCCCCCTGTTTGCGGGAAGCTGTCCTTTACACCTTGTATACCTACTCTGTGGTTCAGCCAATATGTCTAAGTATTTGCCACTTTCCAAACATACAAATTAAGCCTTGGAAGGAAATGACGCCTAAAACTCCTTTAGAATAGTGAATGTAACTTGATTGTGAAGGTTGGGAAGATTTTCGTGTAAAAACCTCATTCCAAAACCATTGAAAATGGTCTTCCACTTATCGTGTGGGTTTCGTTTCGAGTTGATCGACCTGGTATCAGAGTTTTTAAACCGCATAATAGGTCGGCCTCAGACATGGTTTGTGTAACGACCAGTAAGCGTTCGGAACCGACGGCTTAACGTGCCCTCCGAAGCACAGAATCTTATTTCTTGCAGACATTCAGGTGATTCATCCTGCACTGTCCTAACCAAACTGGGTAAAATCTTGCAAAATGATTTTACAAATAATAAACTTTGTGTTTCCTCCCTGGGAATCGAATTCGGGACCTTCGAATTGGGAGCCCATGGCTTAGACCACTACACCACTACAAAAAGACTTTGTGATTTATAGATCTGCTTCCTTCTTAAAAGGTTCCGATCCCAAACAGTCTTTACCTCGCCTATAATAACTACTTACATGATAAGAAAAAGGAGAAAGCTTTTTCATTTATACAAGCTCCGAAAAGTTTAAAACCCTTTTGTTGCAAAGAATTAAGAGTAAGTTTTTTTTTCTTGCTTAAGGCAAAAGAAAATGTTTCTTTTAATTTCAAGTTTTACAATGCTTAGTGTTTTTCTTGTGCATTCATTAGCTTTGCACAGAAGGGAATTGGTAACCGCAATTTCTGTCTCTAAATAGGGGTCTTTTATCCGACAGAATCAAGCAAAAGAGGGTCATTTTGTCATACGTGTTATATAATATCCAGTGTGTCATTTCATTTTATGAAAGCTTTCACCCGCGTTAAATGAGTAGAAATGAAGCTTTTCCGGGGGTGAATATGTGTGCCAAATTTCATCCCGATGCGTACTGTGGTTGAAGCGTCAATGAATTTAGTTAGGTAAAGAAACCAGCTGAGAAATGGGTTTGTCATCCACTACACCAATATATACCGGGTGTAAGGGACAATATACCGGGTGTAAGGGACAGCATACCAGAAACTGATAGTAAGTTGTTCAGTTTCGTTGACTGAGCAACCCCTATCAGTCTTCGGTTCGCTATCCCTTACACTCCGTATTGTGCTAAAAATAGACACCTATACCTTCGCCCGCCGCGCTCATAAGTAATCTGTGCCTATACTATATACTATCAACGCCTATACAATATACTATCAATGCCTATACTACAAGGCACAACAATGGAAGCCACTCAACCAATTTCCTAATTCAGATATACTTCCGCGATGCTTCCGCGTAGCGTCGTCGTGACAAGAAATGCGAAGAAGGGGACCTAGTTATTGACCGGAATATGCCGTCAGGCGTGTTTCACGCTGTGGATGCCTTTTTGGTCATGTTTTATGTCCTTGGCATATTTATTGATGCTGCTTAAGTAAGAGCATCTTTATTATTAAACTTTCCCATTTCTGATATGATTAGATGGGCCTATACCTATAGGCACATTAAATTACTTTTTAAATGCCAAACAGGTAGACAGAACGTTAAACAAAAAAGTTAAAAAACAAGAACATTAAATAGTAGATTTTATTACGTGGGAGCAAAATAATATTGTTAATGCGAGGGCGCTTTTTTGAATCCAGAGCAAAGTGAGGGATTCTAAAGTAGAATCCTGAACGTAGCGAGGGATTCAAAGTACGTCGCCCGAGCCAAAAATATTTTTGCTCCTGAGTATATACACTCTACTTTTCATCCCCATCTATGAGAAAAAAAGGCGCCTAACTAACACTTATAGTTGTAGCTGTAAATATTATAGAATAAGAATGTTATAAGTACTTTCACTGCTAGAAGAATTATTTAATAATTCGTAAAAAGAGTCGAAAACACGAGCTCCCAATAAAACCCTGCTGCCTACGTGCCGTAGTTCGTGCATTTTCAATTTGTTTTTTTTTTAATCAGCCGTCGCGCAGTCTAACCAGCCAGTGTTTATTCATACCATAATTTGAATTCGACATCTAACTATTTTGTTTTCGTTCCGCGTCATGCCAAATCAAGAAAAAAATAAAGATGTTCCAAATTCAAAAAGTGCGATTATAAGTTCTTTTAATCGCACTTATTTTCATAAAGAGGATTAAAATCTCATTTTTACCCGGCTGGGGCAGTCTCTAGCAAAGAGTAGAATAATAGTTCCTATGTCGCTTAGAAGCATCAACTTTAGGCGCACTTATATGCGATTAAAGTCGTCGTTTTTGAATAGATGGGATGAAAAAGCCATTTTGTCACACACTTGCATTTTAAGAAGCATTATGCATTATCATATATGATTATGCACTGGGTTGTCAGGCCACAGCCAAAAATATATATCCCTTTTCCGTACACCCGAGATATGAAAATATGTATCTTCCTAATAGAAGCATACCTATCACATTTTTAAACCATCATTGAACCTGTCTTACCAGTCTAATTATATTTTGCAATTAAAATATTTTAGCATTTTACATAGGCAAATTTTATATTTTCTGACATGCTGCAAAATTCTGCGGGAAAAATACATTATCATTAACATTATTTTGTATTTTAAGATAACGGTAGAGGTAAGTAGGTAATGATTATGTTATTAGTAGACCCCGTTATCTAACGCTCAAGTTGGTGGCAAGTGATGGGGCAATTTTGATAATCTGAATCGATACAAAAGGAAGTTGATTCACTCACTAACATATCAAAAGAGTTGATTCAAACTCAACAGAGTTTTGCTATAGTGATTCATGTAGATAATTAAGAAATTTAAGATTTTTTATTTATTTATTTATGATTGTAGCTTTCATAGTAAATTAATAAGATTTTTTCCAGATTATAAGAAGTCAAACTTCGTCGCCTGCTTGTAAATATCCATTTTAAAAATGAAAATGATTTATTGTATTAAAATTAATTAAACTGCTCGAACTAAAGTAGGCACCTACTCGTACGTAACGTATCATACTATTCAATAATTGTCGCCTTCCTATCCGATCAAATACTCACAAAAAAACAATTTTATTTTGACAAATAACTCTTTATAAGTAAATATGAATCAACAAATAATGTGAAGCTACAGCACTATTTTGACGTGCCACCAAATTGAGCGTCAGATAACGGGGTATGGTTATTAGGAATAACACCGGATAACGTCCATTTATTGTAATAATATAAAGAAAGAAATACTCTCACGAAATGGATTTCTTGACTTCGACATACAAAACGATCAGACATTTTGTAATTTTTTCATAATTCCTAAAATAATTTCGATGTGAAAGTTCAATTTTGTTGACTGAGCAACCCTTATCAGTTTGCGGGAAGCTGTCCCTTACCCCCCCACATGATTTGCAGACCCTTGAATAAAACTAAGGAAATAAGGCACAAGTACAAGGGTTTTCAAAAGACAAGTTTCTACAAAAAATATCAGTCTTTTCACATTCACCATTAATTTCCAACAATTTTGTCTTCCTCATTATTAATTTAATTAATCGTAGGTTTTAGCTGGGTTTTGGGACACAGCTGGGACATGAACATTAATTATTTAATATCGTTCATTAAAACACGTATGTCCTTAAAAGTAGAAAGGGACCCTTTTTACCTGAGTGAGGAAAACGAGATTAATGGTTGAGCCGCATCAAGAGTGATCATGCCGTGTAGTGGTTGAATTTAATTTGTTTATACAGGACATTTCTGATACGAACTAAAACTCGCTGTCACTCTTGATAGCTGATTATAAATACGGGCCTAAGTAAAATTTCAGACGAACAGAAACTTTTCTATATAAGGTATCCTGTATATTAGCGCAGTCTGCCATTCTATGTCAGTTTAATTGCCGGGATCTATACGCCTTGAACTGTACTTTTTTGTTACGATAAATATTATAGTTTAATATGATCGCTGACTACCGAAAAGTGATGAATCGCACAGTATACGGTGAAACCCAAATGATTGTTACACTGTTACATATCTTTGTAAATATTTTGAACTTTTAGTAATATATTTCAATAAAATAAAATAAAAATATAAGTCTTTGGCTACAACATCACTAAGCACTAACCAAAGACGTGGAATATTTCCGTTCCCACTTACGGTGAATTAAATAAAAAATGTTGTTAGCAAAATTGAATTTCTGCATTTTAACACGAGTCATGCGAGTTCTGGCGCAGACAGCGCGCTGAGGGCTTTTTGCATGAAAATAAATTTTCTTCTCACGTTCACATGCACTTTGTGAACATTTCGTCTACATTAAAAACTATTTTTAACCGACTTCAAAAATAAATAGTAGGAGGTTCTTTAACTTTTCTATTTATCATGGTATTTTTTTTGTGATGTAGAATATATTCACGAGGAAGGCAATATTTTTTATTCCCAGAAGAATTTCTATGTGAAAGTTGTTCATCCCTTTCAGTTGTCAATCCCTTTTAGTTTTTGGGCACCACCGTCCTTACACCCTTTATGAAAGCAAGCGTGTATAATAGATAGCTTTTTTTTTTGCCCGTGTGGTCCCGGGTTAGAATAGCATCACCCCATAACTTCCTGTGGGTGTCGTAAAAGGCGACTAAAGGATAAATCCAGGGAATGGGCAGCAGCGTTCCCTGTGAATGGAAAACTTCTACTGCGCTCACCAACCCGCCTGCCGAGCGTGGTGAGTATGGCATATACCCCCCAATTTTGGGGAGGCCCATGTCCAGCAGTGGACTGTTGTGTCTGATGATGAGGTAGATATTTTCTGTATTTTTACTGTGACTGCTTATATTAGCTGCTTGCTAGACCAAAGACCGTTGAATACGTACATATTTGAAAACTGAAAATATATTGGTAAGTTTTGGAAATTGAACCGTAACCTCATTTATGTTCACGCGAAGTAGATCTATGCAGAATCTAGCTCAATCTACATCTGAAAGATATAAGGGCAGGCAGTTTTTTTGCACAGCGTCTAAGCTTGGCTGTGCAAAGGGGAAACGCAGCCAGCCTTCTGGGAACGTTGCCCCGATGCGGAGCTCTTGAAGATATATTCTATTTGTAATTGAATTATTGTTGAATTGTTATTTTAAAAATAGTGCAAATTGTCTAGTATAGTGCGGCAAACGCGGCAAAACACCTCGGGCATTCCTAAACATATCAGCTCTGTAAACTGCATTGTTGTTTGATATTGCTCTGTTATGTTGAACCATAACTTAATAGTTGTGAAACTTCTGTGCAGCATTGAGGAGTATGTTTGAACATAAAGTGGTAGGTAAATTGCACAGAGTAAGGTTGGTATTTATGAAGTGATTTCAAGATTGAAAGAAATATTAAGAATGGATTTGATGCGAACTCAAACTTGCTGTCAGTCTCAGGAGCTGATTATAAATACGGGCCTAAATTTGTTAATTTCGAGAGCTTCGATGGTGTAGTGGTTCGCTGCTGCCTCCTGTGCCATCTCCTATCGTATGGGAGGATACCATCAGCCACCAACACCTCACTTTTTAGTACAGCAGTTTTTTAGTCTGCCGGCAGACCTTACCTAACTTAGAGCAACACGGCCTTCGGGCGAGCGGAAGGCCGTGTTGCTCTAAGTTACCTAAGATGGGAAGATGACATAAGGAAAAAAGCAGGAGTTACTTGGAGAAGGAAAGCACTAAACAGGAAAGAATGGAAACAACTGGGGGAGGCCTATGCTGAAAAGCAAGCTGACAGGATGAAAGAAAAGAATAAGAATTAGTTATCAACGAAATAAATTTATATTTAATTTGTTAATGAATCGTTTATTTCTAATTGCATGTAATAATGAATGAATTATCAAATGTAAATGAAATTGTAATTTAAATGTCAGTAAATAAAGGTTATTATTATTATTATTAGTTTTTTAGTAGACAAAAAATATTTCCGTGAATTAGCGGCGTTCGAGGAAAACATTCTAATAATTAATGTATATTCAGATCAGAAATGGGGGTAAACAGAGTGACAGGCGGCGTTTGAGGAAAACATTCGTGATCAAATATTACGGAATATCGTGTATTTTTTATTATTTCTACAGGGTGGAAGGTCAAACGGTAAATATTTTTGCGTTATTTATCAAAAGCTTATTTCTAAGTCAAATTTCAAAAAAAAGATTTTATCGTGCTGTTAGATAATAATAGGCTTGATCTAGTCGCTGACTGCAGATAACTACTAGCTAAACTTTGCCGCGGCCTCATAAGTCTGTGACTTTGCAGTCCCACAGACATAGCAGATATATCCCGGTATTATGTCGGTTTTGAGCGGACGAAAATATGCCTTAATTATATCCCGATACGACTCAATTCAGATTTGAAGTTCTTCAAGCTAAGGGTATATTTTAGTACCGCTCAATACCGAGATATATCTGCTGTGTTTGTTGTCAGTCTTACAATCGCGCTGCGCTCGCGCATACTCACCGCTTGGTGCTACGCCGTAGCAAAGTGCTACAATACAACATTTTTACACTAGGTACACTTAAACACGATCCCATCCCATCCCACTATTTGTACGTATAGTATAATGTGTGGTGTCAGGGACAGCTACCCGCTAACTGATAAGGGTTGCTCAGTCTTAGAAACTGAACAACTATCACCAGAAAAAAAAATCTCCTGAAAGAATTTCTTCAGGAGATGAATATTTATTTACTTTCCCATGCAAAATGGCCACCTCGACCTCGATCAGACATTTTGTATGGAAATGCAAAATTGTTTATCCATTTTCTGAAAGAATTTCCTGGTGATAGTTGTTCAGTTTCTAAGACTGAGCAACCCCTATCAGTGTGCGGGAAGCTGTCCCTTACCATGGGGTCCCATTCCGTACTGTTAAGTTGATGGCTCTACGGTTAAGTCGGGTAACCCGTTCTAAACAAACATTCATCTAACAGATTTAAACCGTGAAAAACTGTTGTGTTATTTAATTGCGTCACAATTAGTTCATAAGCCGGCTGCAGAATCACCTACGTGACATGACATCTCTTTAGAATGCATGGCAACCGATGGGAAAAGTTGTGCTAAGCTAAGATGAATCTGTCATAAGCATCCGAAAATGGCCGGAAATACGAGAAAATCGTTCACTTCCGGTGAAAAAAAAGGGGTCTAATTACGTCATATGACATCATCTTGGAACCCGTGGCAACCTCTAGTCCTCCATCCGAAGAGTAGGTAAACATAATTCTGCCAGTTCCTAGATGGCCGGAAGTACGTCTGCCAAGGCCTCAAAGGTGGTAAAAAAGTACGTTTACCTACGTGATCTGACATCTTCATGAAAATCATCGTAAACGAGAGGCAACAATCCTCTGTCTATGAATATATAAGTCTGCCAGGGCATATTCGGCCGAAACACCCTTAAAACCCGTTTTTTTTAACCTAACCTATAAACGACAAAACGGTGTCATACATGCACAACTTTACAAAGAAACGGCTATCGGCTATTATCAAGTAATATCAATTTATTGTGATATCTTGAGTACCCACAACTTATTTATCGTACCGCGTTTTACTTTTTGTTAACCCTTTAAAGGGCTTATTCCACCTTCCTAAATTTAGTCGACTGAATGCATTACATTGCTTTGCATTTACACTTGTAATGTTATACCTACTCAAGATAACCAGCAATGTATATCGAATTAGTCACTGAATTTAGGAAGGTGGAATAAGGGCTTAAGGGGCCCTACACGATCATGCATTGCATGACATGCAATCGTGCTATCTCGTTCATATTCCGAAATTAAGAAAGTGACGCTACTACTACTAGTAGTAGCGCTGTCACTCTCCTTCTTTGGACATAAGAATAGGATAGCATGATTGCATGTCATGCAATGCATGATCGTGTAGGGCCCCTTTTTGACCGCAGATGCATGTGGCACGAAAAAACCGTTGGGGCCGACAACGGGGGCGTGTGGGGCGTGTGGTGTCTGGAGCCGTATTTTTGAACCACTCGAACTCCAATGCGCATACGAAAAGGCAACTTTCGCATGCGATTTTCATACAAATTGCCATGCGAAAGTTGCTCTTTCGCATGCGAATTCGATTCGCAATTTATTGTCTATAATGTTATATATGACTAACTGTCGACTAATCGAATCGCGCCTCAGCTAAATTAGACACCTGACACCACACGCCCCACACGCCCCCGTTGTCGGCCCCAACGGTTTTTTCGTGCCACATGCATCTGCGGTCAAAAAGGGGCCCTACACGATCATGCATTGCATGACATGCAATCATGCTATCCTATTCTTATGTCCAAAGAAGGAGAGTGACAGCGCTACTACTAGTAGTAGTAGCGTCACTTTCTTAATTTCGGAATATGAACGAGATAGCACGATTGCATGTCATGCAATGCATGATCGTGTAGGGCCCCTTAAGCCCTTATTCCACCTTCCTAAATTCAGTGACTAATTCGATATACATTGCTGGTTATCTTGAGTAGGTATAACATTACAAGTGTAAATGCAAAGCAATGTAATGCATTCAGTCGACTAAATTTAGGAAGGTGGAATAAGCCCTTTAAAGGGTTAACAAAAAGTAAAACGCGGTACGATAAATAAGTTGTGGGTACTCAAGATATCACAATAAATTGATATTACTTGATAATAGCCGTTTCTTTGTAAAGTTGTGCATGTATGACACCGTTTTGTCGTTTATAGGTTAGGTTAAAAAAAACGGGTTTTAAGGGTGTTTCGGCCGAATATGCCCTGGCAGACTTATATATTCATAGACAGAGGATTGTTACCTCTCGTTTACGATGATTTTCATGAAGGTGTCAGATCACGTAGGTAAACGTACTTTTTTACCACCTTTGAGGCCTTGGCAGACGTACTTCCGGCCATCTAGGAACTGGCAGAATTATGTTTACCTACTCTTCGGATGGAGGACTAGAGGTTGCCACGGGTTCCAAGATGATGTCATATGACGTAATTAGACCCCTTTTTTTTTCACCGGAAGTGAACGATTTTCTCGTATTTCCGGCCATTTTCGGATGCTTACGACAGATTCATCTTAGCTTAGCACAACTTTTCCCATCGGTTGCCATGCATTCTAAAGAGATGTCATGTCACGTAGGTGATTCTGCAGCCGGCTTATGAACTAAATGTCCTAAAAACGGGCCTGCCCGGCGGTCGGCCCGGTTAATGCGGACCAGTTTTGTTGTATGACGTTAGGCATCTGTACCTTTACCCCGTATTCCTCCATTGTAATATTTTCTATTCTGACGACCCAGTTTCGGTACCTACACGAAGTAGTCAAGATTAGCTGCTCATATGCCAGCCTGCCACTACTTGACTCGATGACGACGTGTTCTATCACTCCGAAACATCAGCTCAGCAAAAATGAGCTTTTCTTGGAATAAATTCTTCCAGGCCAGGCTGGACTTGGAACGAAAAAAAAACATAGAATGTTCCAGCTGCTTTTCTTCCCGGGGATATTGTAGGAATCATCAAAGCAAGACTACGATTCCGGTGAAACCTATCAATCTTACCTATAATTAAATAGAATAGTGTTGTGTAGCAAGCAATACATAGTTAGGTACTTCTTTCTAAAATAACCCTCAAAACTTTGTAAGACGTGGCGAAAACGCCCTCCGTGTATGAGGTGGTTGACGTCTGCCTAGCCCGTAAGGTATACAGGCGTGATTTAATTTTATTTTATTTACACAATAATGACACCAGCAGACAAGTTGCTCCTAATTAGAACACGTACAAGGCTAAATGGCCTTTGCAAATGGACTCTTCGCCATCCATTCCTCTGAAAACAATGATCCGTAGTTCCAGCTAAGATTGAGATGACAGAGTACGATAGACTATTGCTGAGGTGGTGGGTTTTAGTCTCATGGGGGGAACACAAAGAAGTTCCACTTCGTGAGATTTGTTTAACTTGGTTAGGATTAGGACAGTGCAGACTGAACCCGACTGTCTGTCATGAAAAAAAAAGTGTGTCGACTCGAAATCCCACTCGACAAGAATAAGTTTGTATGCATGTTTGTTACGAATAAACTCAAAAACGACTGGAAATTCTTTCATGATTAGAAAGCTACGTTCAGTTTGATTAACATATACTACTTTTTCTGCAGGAAAATATCTGATTTTTACTGGAAAACTCATTATAATGCGAGTGAAATTGCAATGAGAAAATCTAGTTTTAAATAACTACTATACGAAACACCCGAGTCGTTATAGTGTAATAGTTGTACAGATATGTATGTTTTCCTACCTGAGCTTTCTTTGTGTCATCACAGCGAATGTTTTGTGTGAAAATAAGCGTCCTCTTAAGCTGTATCCATCACTTTGCGTCTCCCCATCGCACCAAGACGGAGACAAATCGACACGCGGTACCTTAATGCTCATCTTTCAACCTACTTTGTTAGAGGCACTTGTACCTGTTATACAGGGTGTTAAAAAAGTACTGCGTTTCTTTAAACCAATTTTTCTTCTTCTTCTGTTTAGCGTGTCGCGACGAATCAAATTTTTTCAGTCCAAAAAGTTGCCACACAGATTGCGTTTGAAGTGGCTGCCCAGAGATCTTCTAACGTGCAGGTGTCGGGGCACGCAGGGCAATTCAGGAGGTGAGTCATGCTCTGTGGGACAGCACCACACAGGCACTGTTCGGAGTCACTGTAGCCCCACCGACACATTTATTTTTCTGCTAATGAGCACACAAATTTCCATCATACCCATAGCACACAAATTTCCATCATACCCATAGCACACAAATTTCCATCATACCCTAGCACACAAATTTCCATCATACCCATAGCACACAAATTTCCATCATACCCACTTGCGCTTATTTAGCAGAATGAAAAGATAAAGAATAGAAAATTTCTTCCATGATGCTGGACTGGGAGCGATAGAAAAACAAAATGTGCCAGCTGCATCTCCTCCCGGGCATGCTGTAAAAACCAGCTAAGGGATTCGAGGGTTTCAGTAGGTATATTGTAATATAGGCGATGGGCTGACAACCTATCACTACAGCAATATACAGATCTATCTTAAACAACCCTCAAAACTTATCAGACGTGGCGTAATGACCTTTGTTTGGGTCGTTAACGCTCTGCCTACCCCATTAGGGATAAAGGCGTGATTTATGTATGTATGTATGTATGAAAAGAATTGTAATTTAATCCTCATTTTATTTTATCACGCAAAAAGTTTAGCTCCTGCCAGTAAAAAAACTAAATTAGAAGTTGAAGAATATATTATTAGTTTGGCATAGTAAAGCTGTAGTTACGCACACAAGAGCGCGTGTCTGTACGCACAACTACAAGTACGATGGCTTAGCTAGCTGCAATCGAGAGATAAAACAATTACTCGTACTAAAATCACAACAACATGTGATCCAATATTAGGCTACTGTTCGTTCGCATGGCTACATTCTGTTTGTTGCGAATAAGCAAGTAACTGGTCCTAAACTAACAATTGAGCGCTGTCAAACTAGAAAATACCCGCATGAAAGTAGGAGTTCGGAGTTTCTAAGGCTCGTATTTATAAAGCAATCTCAAGATTGAGAGCAATATTAAGTATGGATTTGACAGACCGTTTTGTACTGAGATGACATTTCTGATACAAACTCAAGCTCGCTGTCACTCTTGAGAGCTGATTATAAATACGGGCCTAAATTGCCTTTGACCAGGCTAAGGGCCGTCTGTCTAATAAGGCTCATCTGTATACACACTATTATAGTTTCAGGCAAACATCTTGAGGTAATGATATGCATAGTTTAGTTAATAGATATCTTTTTTATGCTAGGTACATCTTACTTTTCGGACAACCAGGCGATTTCCTATCCAAACTAGAAACAACCTACAAAGTTCCCTCAGGGAATCGGACGTCCAGGTCGAGAGCCACAGTGTTAAAACTACAGTGGTAAAAGCAGGTGTTTTTCACCTTGTTTGCCTAGTTGTTCTGCTAAGTTACTTACACATTTCATGTACACGCACGGATGTTTGAAAACTAACAAACTCTGAACTCTCGTTGTTCTGACCAGTCGACGTTCAAAGCAGAAAATTATTTTGAACATTAAAGGTGTGCTCATCTAATTTTGTCAAGAGCCTTCATCCGCAGTAATGGCGCCACTTTCCGAAAGAAAAAATATCTAGAAAATATGAATTAAAAAAATAATGGGCGCTTTTCCACTAGACGGCACGTCAACGGCAACGGCGACGGCACGGTACCGTCGACGATATCGTAGGTGAGATAATGTATGAAAATCAATGAAATTATATGACACGCTTTTCCACTTGACGGAACGGCACCGTCACGGCATGTCATCGATTCCCATAGAATATTGTCACGTGATCTAGCCGTGCCGTCGCCGTTGCCGTTGACGTGACGTCTAGTGGAAAAGCGCCCAATATGTGGCTGGTTTTTTTTTTATTAAGTCCGAATACTTATTTCCACTCTACGGTTTAGAATTGTATAGATAAAGGAAGTACACCAGTTTATTCAAAAGTGAACACTCGTTTTAACCTGTTCTGTCTGGTTCACGCTAGTTTGAACAAGACACGGCTGCCTTATTGCCTCGACTTGCTCAAGCATTCCGACATGTTACAAGAACTACATTTTTCCGCCAGCAGATTGCTTTTTATATGAGACAGCTGGAGAATACAGATTTAAAGTTTCAAGACGTTTCCGGATTCAGAGCTCCTACCACTGAAATACAGAATATACAGGGTGTAAGTTAAGTGAAGGCAGATGGTTTTGGTTGAATTTTCTAGAAAAAAAATTGGCTTCACTTCACCATATAAAATTTTGTCTGAACAATTTTGGTTGTAGCCGACAGATGGCGCCACCACAAGAAACCCAAGTTCTGAAACGCGGTATCGAAGTTTTCTCAGCGATCTGAAAATACGTATACAAGTTCCAAACATATTCGATCGGACCTAACCTAGGTCTCCTTATCTTAAAGCTACTCTTTTCCCATCCATTATCACTCGGCCATTATCACTGGCTTCAACATTATAATTTCTAGATATTAGTCATTTTGTATGAGGAAGTGACTTTTTTTCGTTTCCTGAAAGAATTTCTTCGTGAATTTCGTTTGTCGAAGCAAACCCTATCACTTTGCGGAAAGCTGTCCTTTACACCCCGTATTACTCGAAGGCATCATGTATGCGATCCTGTTGTTAGCGGCTCGGGTTTTATGCTAATCGTGCCCAAGTTTCACAAGGGCCCTCTGTGACCCGAGTGGAACCTAATGGACAAATGTCCACAGTCTGGGCCCAAATTGACCCCCTTATTTGTTAACACCCGTGGTCAGCTGCGGAATTGGAATTGATATTTTAGTTGGCAACACAGGTGTTGAAAGGGTATGATTTCGGCTGAAGGACTTGTTTCCACGCCAAGACTCTTAAAAAAAAAAAGGGTATTATACACAGACTTGTGGTATTATATTAGACAACCGCTTTTACAGAGGGAATAAGTTTAGTGGTCTGGGCAGTGGTTTAATAAGTCTAGTGGTCTGAGCCATGGGCTCTCGATCCAGAGGTCGTAGGTTTGATTCCCACAGGGGAACACAAAATTGATATATATTTTTTATGGCTTGTTTAAGACAATGCAAGCTGAATCAGATAGTCTGTAAGAAAAAGGATTCCGTGCTTCAGATGGTACTTTAAGCCGTCGTCGTTCCCAGTTGCTGTCTTTGATAGTAGTCGTTACACAAACCTTTTCAGAGGCCAAGACGAAGTCTGAACTGCCCTTACTTATGCTTTTACTATACCTACCTTAAGTCCGTACGCAGTCACATCCCTCGCTACACCATCAATCACATGTCGACGCGTGATGTAGCCGGCCCAGTGCCGATGTCGCGGTTTTTGGGTTTGATTGACGGTGTAAAATGGATGACAGTTTAATACACACACGAGAAGTATATCAGAGCATTTTACTTGTTTATCCAAGGCGCAAAACAAATACTTAGTATGTGCTGCGTAAAACAGCAAAACATGAGATTGTTTCTGTAGGAGTGATTTAGAATAAAAATAAATAATTATAATAATAAACTTCCATACTGGACTAGGAGTGATAGAAAAGCATAGAATTTGCCAGCTGCATCTCCTCCCGGGCATGCTGTAAAAATCAGCTAAGGGATTCGAGGGTTGATGCGATGGGCTGACAACCTGTCACTATAGCAACATATAGATCAATCTGGTATGGATCAAAACTTGTCAGATGTGGCCGAACGACCTTTGTTTAGGTCGTTAACGCTTTGTCTACGATAAAAGCGTGATTATATGTATGTATGTATAAATAATTATCGCATAAAGGTTCCAATTAGTGCAGGCGCACCATCCAAAGAATTGGTTTATCCTTGGTTCATGCCAAGAATCAAGATCACGAATGAATACCGAGAATGAAACGCGTTATAGGTTATAGGTATGAATGATTGATGAAACTCAAACATCTTGAACTGTTTTTCTAACAAAAAAAGGTGCTATCCAGTCAGATGTAAAAATAAACCAAATTGAAACATAAATCCTATTTATTTTTTAATTTCGCGAGTTGGCTTTGCTTTAAATAATACATTTTCCAGTACTTTCAACAATATTCGTAATCATATTAAAAATTCATCACGATTTCGCCGAGACTTGAGAAAATTCGTTCTTCCGTAAATAAATAAAACAAGAGACGTTATACTGCCGCCTTATGAACAAAAAAAAAAAGTAGGTATACCTAGCTGTTTTTTTTTTCAAAATCGCCGCATGCGGCCAATTCGGTATGATAACCTGTATCTAAGGTACCAGTTTCTTATTTTTATCTGATAGATTATCTAATTTGAAGAATATTTTCATCATAATAAAAATATATTGTTAAGAAATTAATTAATTATGAATTTTTAAAAGCATGGCAAAAACACTATATTCCGAGTCCGAAAGTAGCATGAATAGAATTTGCTTTACACAAAAAAAGTTTTGCTACCTTTCGGCTCGGAACTAGTGTTTTTGCCATGCTTCAAAAATTCATAATTAAATAATTACTAAACAATTCTGTGCCTCCAGTGTAAAGGGGTTAAACTCAAAAACAGTAAATGTTCAGGAGACAAAAAAAACACTTAAAAGTAAATTTTGTCCGTTAGTGATCTAAATATTTTATAAACTTAAACCTTCAGCATCTACAACAATTAAAGGGCTATAAACTGACTCTAACATGAACTTGAAGTGTGGGAATAGTGAAAAGATATTGAGGTTTAAACATTTTTTTTATCGCTTTTCACAAGAATCAACAATGTGCATAACGGTTAAACTCAGATTTCGCCCTACAAAATAATAGTAAAAGTTAAAAAGCTTGGTGTAAAAAGAAAAAAAATCTTACTAACTGTAGAGTTTTGATTTAAAAACTTTAGGACTAAGTGAAATAAAAGACAATAATTTTAGAATATGTTGTTACTAGGACAAAGCAACGAATAAAAGGCGTTAAATTATATCAATTTGACACAAAGAAATGAATAAAAAGCACGACAAAATATCAAAAAATGACAAACTATACAAATTTCACAAAAAGCTTAAGTTTCTCGAGCTCTCTCACTTCATCTTTGAAGTCTGAATCAAAAGTTGCCACTTCAGGATTAGATTTTAGTCCAGGATAAAATTAAAATTCTTGGGACTCTATCTTGGGCCAAGATATGGGAACAAGGAAACCAAGTCTTTATTTTTTCGGACGATATCGGCAAGCGTCAATTATGGATATACTAGTTATGGATATACAATCTAAAGATTCACGTTTGTATACACCCAGTATACTGTTGTAAAAGACAGCTTTCGGCAAACTGATATAGGTTGCTCATCTTCCTCTGTAAAAAATACAGATAGTTTAGATATGAAAACTTTCTAACTATTAAATTAAATTCTGCCCGTCACTGCTTGCTTACAATCAATATTAACTTATCGAAAGATTGACAAATTACTAATAAATACTTATTTTTACACTAACCATAGTATTGATGACTTCAACATTCGGAGTTAAACCCTAATTTATTACAGAAAATATAAAATGAACATTTAAAATTATTTTGTGCAAAACGATTAAACTCAACATAAATACGTAAATTGACGGACGCGTCAAAGCGACAGCGCGCAACCTTTTCCTCTCGCTCTTTCCGCTCGACTCGGTTAGTGCGCCGCACCCCGCAAATACCTCACCCCCGCACGTCCTGTGCACTTTCATCGCTTACCACAAAATTATTATTGTAATAATTTGTGTATACAGAACAAAGTGTACTTTGACTTTAAAAAAACGTACGAACATATAACGTGAAAAACGATTTAACTTGACATTTATAGCGATTTAAGTACAGCTTTACCTTTTTACACGAATTATTGTGTAGGATAAATATTGTGAAAAGTGATCAAAGTCCACATTATCCACTTTTCACAGTATATTTTTGTTTGTGCAAAACGATTAAAGTACAGTTTTATTTATTTACACCAATCACAATGTGCAAAAGTAGATTGTAAAACTCGAGTTTAACCATTATTCACAAAATGATTTTTGTGGAGTGACATACTTTAAATGTTAAAGTCAATATAAACCTTTTTGAACAAAATGATTATAAAAATTTGGTAACATTGATCCTTTTTCACAAACGATATCTCCAAAACCATTAGTCGTGTCAAACTAAAAGTCAAAACAAGTTGAAGAGCTTCGAAAAAGAAATACAGTGGTTAAAAAATCCATAATTGGGCCAAACTCGAGTTTAACCCCTTTACACTGGAGGCACAGAATTTATTATTATTATGATGAAAATATTCTTCAAATTAGATGATCTATCAGATAAAAATAAGAAACTGGTACCTTAGATACAGGTTATCATACCGAATTGTCGCACGACACAAATATCAACTTTGGGGATTTCGATTATATAGTCACCTGTGGCTTAGTCGCTTTGCTACTGCATAATTTGTTTTTATGATTTTATTATCAGCGTTATCACTGATCATCATCAAAGTAAGCTTTTTTAGTATTTTTTATTTATCCTTGTCATCTAGAACAGTGGGCGGACACCGCGGCCCGAGTCCAAATTAAAAATGCCACAACAAAATGCTTTAGTAAAAAGTATGTTAATATTCACGAAGTTGTCAAACTCTGGGCCTGGACGGTTTTAATTCAATATCAGATATCTTCCTGGTAGCGTATTCCAAAAAAGCTGGAAACCTTAGTTTTTAGGGTTCCGTACCTCAAAAGGAAAAAAAGAACCCTTATAGGATCACTCGGTTGTCCGTCTGTCTGTCTGTCTGTCCGTCTGTCCGTCAGTCTGTCCGTCCGTCTGTCAAGACCACTGCACTGATTAGAGAAAGTCGCTAGCTCCATTTACTGTTCTGTGGTCAAGACCCTTTTTAAATTAAATTAAATTAAATTAAATTAAATTTTCTTTATTTTAGGCATTGATCACCCATATAATAAAAAAACATTGCAAATTAAATACAATATAAATATATGTTATAAGTTATAATATAGTTATGAATGTCAATTATTTTGTTTCTATAAAATCTTTACTAGTCATATATATAAATTCAAAACTCTTTTATCCCTTTCCTTTTTATTTTATTAACTAGCTGTGCCCGCGACTTCGTACGCCCGGTTTGTATGGAAAACACGCAGTGTCGAACATACTGAAAACGCTTCTCCACGCGTAGGAGCCGGATCTGCTAGCCTGCGCGGGGAAGCGTGTTGCTCATTGTCTGATCTTTGTGTTTGTATGAAAAACACGCTTCCGCGCGCGGGCTAGCAGATCCGGCTCCTACGCGTGAAGAAGCGTTTTCAGTATGTTCGACACTGCGTGTTTTCCATACAAACCGGGCGTACGAAGTCGCGGGCACAGCTAGTTAATAAAATAAAAAGGAAAGGGATAAAAGAGTTTTGAATTTATGAATATATTTAAATCAAAAAACTCTGATGAACATTTTGCGATAGCGAAGAATGGATTCACCCTACGATGAATGTTTGCCTGAAATGTTTACGATATCACGAATCCCAGAAGGGCAACCCAAGTGTTATGAAACCTTATCAAAACTGCCTTGGAAGGCGATATCACACGTCGGGGGAAATAAAAATAAAATGTCCGATATTTGTCGAGACTAACCGCGTGAAAAGTGCCCTTGAGGGCAAGCGCGAGTCGGGGTGACAGTACAAGAGTGAGAAAATGGTAAGAGACAAAACTACATAGGACCGCGTTTCCTCTTTAACGTGTTACTTCTGACGTGGTTACCTATACGAACCCAAATTTATATAGGGCCCAAGACTCGGTCTCAGACTACGAAACCACAGCGCGCTGGTACAGTTGTTTACAGATAAACATCTAGTTTTGATAGTTTAAACCGTATGGCAGTAGATTTATGTGCTATCACAGCGCAGTTGTATGATGTTTAGTCTCTGATGTACCTACTCGTGTTGTGGTGAGAGAGTCTAATGGGCTTGTTACCGCACTAGTTGTCACATGTGAATGCAAGATAGAGCTCGTAGCAGCTTTTACTGAGCTAAAAGGCGTAATGATTTTTACAGAGATATTTGCCACGGTAAATATAAAACTGTTTTAACATTGGGCCCGATTCGTAACCATCCCGACTAAACTAAATCTCAACTTAAATTATTGCCATCCCCTTCTGTTCTCTCATGATAGAAAGTAACAGGTATAGACATATATTAGTTAAATCGCGTATTTTGCAACCACGAATTGCTAACATTAAAAACACAGTTTTATTGTGTAACATAAAATAAACTTATAGCCCATGATACACTAATTAACCATGCTGCACTCAGTTTTTCTACAAAACTTATAAAGGTTGGTATTTCATCTGTGAAAAAGGTCTTCTAACTGTTGGTAGGTAATTTCACTTTTTAGCTTTATACTTATCACCAAGTTATCGTCAAAAAACATGAAATACGCATTATTTCGCAGTTACTTTTCGTCAAAGTTAAACTTTTAACAAATACTTTTTGAAGAGGGCCGCAGTAGAAACACTCTGATTTCTTTTCCTGTTAAACTTTACAGATTTTTTACAAAGTGGTTGTCAGGATGTCCCCTCTGGAATTCATACCGGGCTCTTGATCTACTTTTGATTTATTCTATTCCCAAAGCATACCTAAAGGTTCTATGTAAGGTATTTTCAAGTGAATAAATAAAAGGTACCTATTTCTCACCTAACTATCATCATTCATTCGTCATCATCTGCGTAACCTAAACAGGGCGTCTATTCTACTTGACTAAAGGTATTCTGAACACTGATTTGAGAAACACACAAAGTTAACCAACCTGGCTACAACATCTTTTACTCTTCTGTGATTTTTAATTATTTTGACTGTTCTTCCTGTTATAAAATCTTCAAGAAGTTTGCAACGATGAAATATTTGTTTAAAAGAAATTCACTGTGTAAATCAAGCAAGACAGACTCCATTACAGAACCAGCAATGTACCTACCTAAATGTAACAATCACACACACTCCCTAAAGAACCAATCATGTAAATGTAACACCCATAGCCACCTTAGCCACCATGATAGCGACACCGCTTTCCATAAGAGGGTGTACACATTAAACATGATGTAAGCACTTTTCTAACACGCTATCGCTTCATCCCGCAGAACGTTTGATGGCTAAAATTTTTTTTTTCTGCAGATCAACCATTACCGGGTTCGATTTCTTCAAATATAGTAGATATCACAACATGTGCATAAATCAAGTCATTGTTCCCCGAGATTTTTACCTGCTCGAGCCCGCATGTGAATAAGTCGAGGAGAAAAATAATTTGTGAACGAGTTAGAATATCTGCTTTTCACTTCGATTGCGGGGAAACAACAAAAATATATGTAAACAAACAAATACGCATGAAAAAACAAGACCATCATTGCCGCCACTCAACTTTTTAAATCTTTCGACATGAAAGCTGGAGACCTAATATACAGCCTAATCTTAAATTTATTTTGTTGAAATCTTTTTTTTATCATTAAATAATCACCTGAATTTAAAAAGAAAATACAATGCAAGCAAATTCAAGGAAATTTTATTAATTAACAAGTTTTATCCGTGCACTATTTATTGTGTTTGTTTGGTTGTAGTATAGACACATTTAAAAAGCTACTTTTATGCTCTTGTGCATAAAGTTCAAATTTATTCAGCCTACTTCCTGCACAAAGTAGAATTTTATACGAGCATGAGAAGTGTAAAAGGATTTTTTTCGAGTCGATGAACGACCTGAGGTGTGGTCTTACTACCAAAGACAACAACCGGAACTGATGGCTTGACGTGCCCTCCGAAGCACGGAATTCCTTTTGATGGCAAAAGTGTTTTAGCTTGCTTTGTCCTAATCAAACTAGCGAAAATCTCAAGTGATAAGATAAATTGACAAATATCAACTTATTTATTATTCTTAAAGTTCATCATGGTTCATCACTTCATCAGCCATCACCTTTTATCAATAGGTACTGTAGATGACTTTATAAACTGACTAAGTAAGCGTTGGTTACCGAATGATTCCCTGTCGCCGAAGTCTTATTATATGACAGGCCCTTCCTTTCCCTTTGACAAATGTTGTCCAACACTTCGCTCGTTTCCTGTGAGGTTTTTGAAATGGGTCTGCCACCCTACAATCTCTTAGTGCTCAGATTTATTTACCCACTTATACCGGGTGTGAGGCACAGCTTCCCGCAAACTGATAGGGATTGCTCAGTCAATGTAACTGAACAACTTTCACGAAAAATGACTTTCAAATAATGAAACCAAAAATTTACTTACCCACACAAAATGACCACCTCATTCAGATGATTTGTACGGGAAAACCTTTTGTTTTTCCCGAAATAATTTATTTGTGAAAGTTGTTCAGCTTCTTTCACCAAGCAACCCCAGCCCCCGTAGCATGCAGCCGCGATAAGGCCGTGATAGCCGTTTTATCACACATTTTATCGCATCTATCTGTCAAATTATATGGGTTTGACAGATAGATGCGATATATTCGTTATCGCATCTAGATAGATGTTTGACAGATGTCAAACTCCCATACAATTTGACAGATAGATGCGATAAAATGTGTGATAAAACGGCTATCACAGCCTTATCGCGGCCGCATGCTACGGGGGCAGAACCCCTAACAGTCCGGGTTAGGCGGCCTTTACACCCCGTATAGATCTTACCCATGATATTTTTTGTAGGAGACGTACAATATTAAGAAAATGTCACGATTATTTGATAAATCAGCGACTTAGTCGAGATCAGTTTTTTTCTTTTACTTTAAGTTTATGAACGATTGAAAATATTTCCAAAAATATGGTAGTTAACAGTTCACGTGTAGTTCTATGTAGCTAAAATGGAGTAGCAAACCGCTACGTCGTAGCAAAGGTCTACGGCGTAGCGCAAGTCGTAGCAAAATGACTTTGTTTTATTAAAATTTATTTAATTTTAATCAAGATTTTATTACTATTTCTGAAAAGCTGTAAACTGAAGTATTCATAGCAATAAACTGCAGCAATAATAAAAATTAAAACCGCGGTCTGTTATACGTCTCTTGCGTCGTAAAAGATTGTCGCATCATAAAATGTAACTGCAGCAGGGTTATTTACACAGTGGAAGCCAATTCGGCTCGAACGCGACTTAACAAATCTCAACTAAAAGTATTGCCGTCCCTTTCTGCTCTCTCATGATAGAAAAGGACAGTTATGGACTTAAGTAAAGTCGAATCTTTTGTAACGCAGAATTGCTACCGGTTATAAGATAAGAAAACAGCAGCTGATGCTGCGACATCGCTGGTTTTATGATTCTTTATGAAGCTTAATTTTTGGAAATGGTTTTGATGAAATTTGGCATGGTGAAAAATGGTAACTTAGACACGAACATAGGCTACTTTTTACCGCGGGAAAATATCTCATTTCCACGGCAATATTCTCATCCTTTGAATCAGATTATACGGATTAAAACGATTCATACTTTACAATTACATTTATTTGTACAAGTATCTAACTACAAGCTATAAATCAAAGTAATATAATATAAGGTATACATAATAACTAGAGTTGTCTTTATGGGAGTTAATTATATTATGACAAAATTACAAAGAAACCAAGCCTAGCCACAATTGCAAAACACTAATATAAGGAAAAAAAATTAAGCCTGGTAATAAAAAAAATATAAATTTTCATATCCAAATGGAAATATTGTGCATAGACTTGGTTGTACAAAGAGATCTTAATCAACAATACAAAGTACGACCGATTACAAGCATCTTATACCACTGTATCGTATAATGCAGGGAGTTAAAAAATTACTCTCTGCAAAAAAAGTAAATATTTTTTGCGGGCATTTAATAAAATAATTTCTTCTCTTATCTACTACATTTTGGTACTTCTTTAGAAAAATAGTACATTGTTGTCGAGGCATGGAAAACCAGCAATTGACGGACGAGTAGGGATTGAATAATACGAGTCAGGCAATTGCTATTTCCGCCGAGGCTTACATAGTGCTTTTCTCAAATTAATGCAAGGAAATACATAAATAAAAAATCTATGGCGTACAGCCTCAGTGCTAGGTCAACACAAATGCAAATGGTTGAAACTAAACGCAAGTGTACTTAGAAAAAAAAGTTTGGGCATGAAGTCATGGCGTTTTGGACTTTGCTGGACAGTTTTGGCATGGAGGAATGGCGTTTTGTACTTTGACGGTTTGTTGTTCGAAATTTGAAAAAGACGAGTTCTATGAAAAAAATAAAAAAGTTTTTGTTTTTTAATTTGAGAAACCGTAAATGTCAAAGTTTGCGTATTGATTTTGCATAAGGAATAAGACTATTTTCATGCATGTTTGAGAAAAGTAAGTATTATCCTAGTTCAAAAATATTTTTACAATATCAAGTAAGTATAATTTTGGTGTTATTAATTGCACTGATATAAACGTGATTTTATATTCACAACTACAGGATTTTTTAATCTATTTTCAAAGTACATGATTCATGTAATATGATTTAATGATAACCTCTTGAATGGGCGTTATTTTTTCAAAAGTGCAAGTCCAATCAAGGCAATAATGGTGCCGATTCGGTTGTAGACACAAATCAGCTTATTTTAGTTTGGTCCTATCACTAACTAAATAGTCACACTCGCTAGTAGACCTGCAGTAGATCAGCAGCACCTGGCGCTCACAACCTGCAGAGGCGCGTGCCTCGCTATGCCCTTCACCCCGCGCCGCTGCCAGTGGTAGGAATCTTCATAGTAAAAAAATGGATGACATTTCTATATAGAGATAGCTCCCATGTTTGAAGTGATACCATATAAGAAAATAAAAGTTATAAAAGTTATTATTTTTGCTATTCAGCTTCATACAATATCATGGATACAATTAGGGGTTGGTAGTAACTTTGTATGAATATTGGCAACACAGCATTTTGTCATGGCGTCATGGCGATTTTTGTTTTTGGCGGTTGTGAAATTCATTGTTTCTTTTGTGGATTTCGAATGATTTTAACAAATTATTAGCGTTGAGTCGTAGCTTTGCTCCTCCGCCACCACAGACCTTCGCGTTTATTGTGAGACAGTGACTCTTTACGTTTTGAGATACTGATTCTTTGTTAACGTTTATGAGACAGTGATTCTTCAAGAATATTTGTGTTGATATTCACATATTCATTGCAGTTATTGAGGAAGTGACTCTTTGTAGTATTTTGGCTTTTAAGATGAGTACAGGAAGTCATAGAACCTGTGAAATTTGTGGCTTAAAAGAGCGGCATGCTCATAAGCCCTTGCAGTTTATAAGTACTAAATACTAGTCACATAATTGTGATTGTTCTTTTTTATAATATATGAATAAAGCTTTTCTTACACTCTTGATTTTTTCTTTCACTTAATTCAATTTAAATCTTATTTACATATTTAACGCGACGCGATGGACCTAAAAAATCTATATCGATATTCTATTTGCACATCACTAATATCGATATCGATGATTTTTCTACCAATATTTTGCCCCTCACTAGCTGTGACAGCTGTCAGATGTAGGTTGCCATAAAATGGGACTCAACTCGAACAAAAACGGTTATATGGAGATCGGTCTCTTAAAACGCTAGTTTTATTTACTTCCTCTATGCCGCTGCTGCAGATGCTGTGAGTCATGAGTGTGACGCGGGGCGGAAGGTTTGGCGGGACACGCATCTAAGTTTTATCCAACAGGGATTGTCTGGACCTAGTTCTAGCCGGAATGATATCGGATAGACCTAGTTTTATCCAACAGGGAATGGCTGGACCTAGTTCTAGCCGGAATGATATCGGATAGACCTAGTTTTATCCAACAGGGAATGGCTGGACCTAGTTGTAGCCGGCATGATGAAGGCTAGACCTAGTTTTACCCGAAAACAATCGGCTCGTACTAGGTTTAACCAAGAGTAAGTGGCTACACCTAGTTCTAACCGGCTAAAACTAGGTGTAGCCGCACTTCGGGTATTAGCCGTAACAACTGTTCTATACAAATTTTAGAAAGTGACATGACCAAACTAAATAAGTAAATAAGTTTAGTTGTGTCTAAAACCGAATAGGCACCAATATGTATTAAAATGGTACCACATATCATATGGAAATTACTAGTTATTTTACACCTTTATTGAGTCTAAGGCAGAATAGGGCGCTATATATAGCGGAATTATCCCTTTGACAAATGTCCTTTACAATCACTTATGACAATACATATTATATTATAATATGACTCAAAGAATCACAAAAATTATATTAAAAATAAAAACCTATGAACAATAGCAAAATAAAACAATGATGGCAATTCTGTGAGAACACGACTTGACCAAATATCAACAAAAACTGTTACTTTGTGACAGGTATGGACTTACGTTAGCTAAGTCGTGTCATTTGCTATGCCGAATTGGCCTCATCGTTTATTAAATTAAACAGTCCATAGCCATCCATACATCAACATAATTAACCTGTTGTATGGAAAGCAGTATTTTATTAAACTCCTTAACGATAGTCTCACAAACTATCCAGTCATCTTGTTTTTTTTTCATTTCTTATTTTTTGTTATTTTCTTTCATATACAGGGTGTCCAGGAATTAATGGATAACCCTTAAACTGCGGCTAGCTTGACCGATGCCCTACTTGTAAAAAAATTATGACCTCAGTAAAAGTGTCACTTTTTTTTTTCACCGTAGGAGGTCAAAGACAAAATTTTAAAAATATTTTGACTATTTTTTTTGAATAAAACTTATTTTTTAAATTATTTTCTTATAAATAGGTACTAAAATAATGTATTCATTTTAAGTATCAACTATTAAGGCATATTAAAAAAAAATAAAAAACCCAAAAATGTTGATATTTGATGAAATGGCATGAAAATAACTGAGCGTAGGGAGAAAATTATGAAAAAAACGGTTTTTGTACGATATTTCGAAAACTGTGACACTTTTACTGAGGTCATAATTTTTTTACAAGTAGGGCATCGGTCAAGCTAGCCGCAGTTAAAGGGTTATCCATTAATTCCTGGACACCCTGTATATTTACTTATATTAACAATAACTAAAAAGCACCAGACATCTATAAACACAACTTTCTAAAACACTTCAATATTCAAATGCTAAAAACATCAAAAAAGCGAAATATTTAGTCTCAAAAATTCAAAACACACATCACATCGACATTATATCACAAATATACGAACACAAGGTTCTAAATGCTACAAAAAGGAAGGGATGTCAAAAGAGCACTTACCTTTATAACCTTGTAAACTTCACATGCAAGGAGAATGCGTATAAGCTTTTGTCAATGGAATATGGTAACATTGGTGCCGATTCTGTTGTAGACACAGCTTACTTGAATTTGGTCCTGTCACTTTCTAAAATATGAATAACACAAAAGAGACAGCAACACAACAGCTGATCATTATCTGATTATAACCCTGTCAAATCGACGTTGCACACCTGTAATAAGCCGACATGCTAGATGGTGTCATCTTATTTAAAGCACTATACGTCACTTTGACAGGAGTTGCTGTCTTCTTTTTTATTCAAATTTTAGAAAGTGACAGGACCAAACTAAATTAAGTTGAGTTGTGTCTACAACAGAATCGGCACCATTCACTCTATAGGTATTAATTATACGATCAAATAAATCAATCGACTAGAAAACAAAATTGAATCATAGTACGGCGATTAAGGATCAAAATCAGGACAAAGCTTGCACTTTCGCGTGATGGGTTGAATTGGTCTCAGACTAGTTGTACACATCCTAAGGTAACTTTTGAGATATGTTGCCCTGGTGGGTACACTCTGTGAGTCTGCAGGCAGGGTCGGTTAGGTTACTATAGGAGCAATTACAGTATTTCAATGATATAGGAGTGGTGCTCGAACAAAGTTTGGAGCACACCCTGGTCAAATTCACATCGTGGTGAAAAAAATCCAAAATGGCGGAAAACAAGATGGCCGCCATACAAAATAAAAAGTCGAATATCTCCTAAACGATGAGAGATAGGTGGAGAGTGCTCGAATAAATGTTATAGGGAATGATAGTGGGTAACTTCTGGTGATCACGAAAATCCAAGATGGCGGATCCAAAATGGCGCCTGATATAAAAAATGCTCCGATCAGGCTGAAATTTGGCTGGTGAGAGGTTATGAAGTACTAATGCAATTGGAAAACGGTGAATTTGAAAAACGAACTATCAATATCGAATTAGTACTTCAATGACATCTCACCAACCAAATTGCAGCCTGATCGGAGCATTTTTTTATCAGGCGCCATTTTGGATCCGCCATCTTGGATTTTCGTGATCACCGGAGGTTACCTACTATCATTCCCTATAACATTTATTCGAGCACTCTCCATCTATCTCTCATCGTTTAGGAGATATTCGACCTTTTATTTTGTATGGCGGCCATCTTGTTTTCCGCCATTTTGGATTTTTTTCACCGCGATGTGAATTTGACCAGGGTGTTCTCCAAACTTTGTTCGAGCACCACTCCTATATAATTGAAATACTGTAATTGCTCCTATATAGTAACCTAACCGACCCTGCCTGCAGACCCATAGAGTGTACCCACCAGGGCAACATATCTCAAAAGTTACCTTAGGATGTGTACAACCAGCCTGAGACCCATTCATCCCATCACGCCGATTTGAAAACTTTTCCGGCTAACCGCCGTACTATCAATTGAAATCAATTCGAATTCAAAGTTATCATCTGATTAAAATAGACTTTTATAAAAAGTAAAAAAAGTTTTAAAAACATAATTCATTCACTTCAATCATACTAGAAACGCTAAAATTGAAGCAGATTAAGCTCTAAAAAGTGTAATAATTGGTCTCAACAAAATCACAATAAATATTCTACGAATAGAAAAACATAGGATCCAAGTGTTTTTGCAAAAATTTTGTCGAGAAACGTGCGATATATAAATAAATAAAATCTTTAATCAAGTTTTTTTTTTATCTTTATAATATCAACATATCTATAAGCAGGAATCAACAAAATTGTTTAATATTTATAGTACTTATAATATGTAACTTAAAACCTCATATACAGCTATACTAAGGTGCTCAGAACAGGGTCAACTAAAATGCGGACTTACTAATACAAGCGGAAACCAAACAAACCAAACGTTAAAGTGCATCACGTCCAATAGAAAACGTACCTACGTTTTTTTATATTTTTGTATA
The DNA here is from genome assembly GCA_029255725.1 of Scrobipalpa atriplicella. Classification (NCBI taxonomy): domain Eukaryota; kingdom Metazoa; phylum Arthropoda; class Insecta; order Lepidoptera; family Gelechiidae; genus Scrobipalpa; species Scrobipalpa atriplicella. Next base: position 15,065 of record JARACY010001145.1, on the reverse strand, counting down.
TATTTTTTTATTTTATTTATTGTGTACTTTCTTTAAAAAATGCGTCTATTTTACAGGTTCAGAGCCCCTTTTAAAGGTTGACGATTACTGTACGGCGGTATTTATAGTTGATAATACATCAAATGATGAAGCTATTTCAAGTAATATGTTAAGTAGCTATTTCAAATAAAATAAATATTTTATACTACACCTGTTCGGAAAGTTCCTTAGTTCTTACTTAAAAAGGGGGTAGAAAGTACGTAAATCCAAGCGAACATATGCGGGCGGCAAAATTATATGGAATTTACTTTCTCCCCCATTTTTCCCTCCCACCATTTTTTTTTTAAATTCCTAATTCAAGACTAGAATCAGGAGGATGACAAAAGATAAAAAGTTTGTATCTCGAAGCGCACAAAATGATACTGGCCACTTACATTTTTGGCAGTATGTGCTTTGTTTCATTTGCCTCTTTTATATTTTCAAGTAAAAATTAAGGGAAAATCAACATGTCCGCGCGAATTATTTTTCTTTCTTTGATTTGTTTAACTTGTTTAATTAGAATTGTTTAGTGTTCTGATGTTATGTGTAACTGTAAGACTATAGTTATATAGTATGTGTTCCGTTTGTGTTCTGTTCGGATGGATGATGCCACTTCAAATGTTCTTAAGATATCTTCTCATGTAAGTGATATTATTCTTAGTCTTACAAGGATTTTTAATTATATTTTCCTCATAGGTGTATTATAAAGCACTATGTATAACTCGGAAGAAAATGCGATTCCCAACTCGTGTGTATTGAGGCCCTCAGCTGCGCTTCGGGCCTCAAACTACACTCTCGTAGGAATCGGTCATGTTCTCCCCTCGATAAACAATGTACTATTTCTAACCTTGCGCAAAAATGTTATTATACAAAAAGAATTTTATAACGTATCAGAAACGGAAAATACACTCGCAAACTTTACTTTTGGTTTTCAAGGTTCAAGTCATAAAATCTAGGTTTTAAATATCGCCAAGTCATATAATCCAGGCTATAAATAATCGCCAAGTCATATAATCCAGGCTATAAATAATCGACAAGTCAAATAATCCAAGCTATAAATAATCGCCAAGTCATATAATCCTGGCTATAAATAATCGCCAAGCCATATAATCCAGGCTATAAATAATCGCCAAGCAATAAAATGGACACTTGAGCTCTGCAACACTCCCACAGCGCTCGGCAGAACGTCGTCTGAGTGCTGCAGCGCTCAACGCGTTATATCTATCTATACGATTACCAGCTGACATGATTTACGCACTTTCAGCAAAGAAAAATATGTCAAAACACTACTAACATTTTTTTTTTCGACTTGCGACTAGTGAAATCAACTCTACTTGACCGTTAATCGATTAGTTGTTTTAAATTTCGATTCAATTAGTTTCGTCCACGAATGCACTATTAGTATTATACCCCTATCTATGCAGACACCTTTGTATTACGACGCTCTGTAAGCTTTCTCTATAAATATAACCAGTATATTACAGGAAGCTTCGAAATCCTTTCTGATCTGACCATTATTTTGCTCCTGTGCCGTACATTTGTAATTCTAATAATTTTATCCTTAATTTAGCCAATTCTATAAATTAAGTTATGAATTTTGATTTTCGATGACAGGTTTCGTGTAATAATGGCCTCGATTCACGCCGTCCAGTTACTAATTCTAATTCTTAGTAGTGCTGTCACTTTGTTATATTTGACATAAGAACAGGATAGCAAATAAACACATGACTTTGACATTCCTAATCTGACATTAAATTGCTAAAATTTGACATTAGATTGCTTATTTAACGTAAAATAAGGAACATGCTCTATGCTCGGTTCTTATTTAAAGCAACTTTATGTCAAATTAGGAACGTCAAACACATGTGTTTATTTGCTATCCTGCCCCTGTAGCATGCCGTCGCGCGATAACGAATATATCGCATCTATCTGTCAAATTCCCATACAATTTGACAGATAGATGCGATAAAATGTGTAATAAAACGGCTATCACGGCCTTATCGCGGCCGCATGCTACGGGGGCAGTTCTTATGTCAAAGTAAAGAAAGTGACAGCGCTAAGAATTTGGCGGACAGAATCGAGGGCAATGTTTCGAAATGTAGTCGATGGAGTTAAGCTTTAACGATTCCCTCACTACAACTTTATCATTAATCGATAATCGATAGTTACCGGACACTACAGTTCGTACATCCCTCCCGTTTGTGACAAAATTCGATTTTCAAATAATTATTTCCGTTATTTTTTTTTATTGCGTTTCAGACGCCGGAATTCGGAATAGTAGTTTTAGTTTAGGATTTCCGACGAGGGAATCTGAGAAATAAACAGTAGGTATTTAGGTATACTGCACACATTAGCGATTGCAAACATGTTTTCCTTTTCGAAAAGAGGAAGTTCAATTTTTATGTTTTTCTTAACTGAAGAAACTAACGTACCACGGGAAAGAGAGACGAAAGTTTTCCTTCTACTAGTTATTTAGTCATTATAGACAGCCAATAGAAATTATTTTGGTCTTAAAGTAATCAGTGGTCATGACAGCTTTTTAAAAGACGTTGACTCAAAGTGGTTTAAAATGCAAGAATCCAAGAATTGGGTACTTGACTGGGTAGCTTAAAAAATTCAAAACGTTTATACTTAAAACTGATGGCTAAAAATATTGTGGATTTCATTCATCATTTTTAAAAAAATGCACATTTCGATTTTAACAATCGAATTAAAAATATAAAAGTTATTGATTTGATTAGTCAATATTTACTAAAATGTGACGTCATAATTTACTATTTTCATACAAAAAAGCGTTTTTGACATTTCATAAAAAGTTGCTGATTTGACTAGTTGGAAAGTAGCCAATTGAGACTACTTCAAAAGGCCAATCACATAGTAAATGGTAGATATCACAACAAGTTCATAAATCAAGTCATTCTCCTCAGAGATTTTTACCAGCCCGAGCCCGCACGGCGAGGGCATGTGAATAAGTCGAGGAGAAAAATGATTTGTGCACGAGTTAGAATATCTGCTTTTCACTTCGATTGCGGGGAAACAACAAAAATAAGTAAACAAACAAACAGTACGCATGAAAAAACAAGACCATCATTCCCGCCACTCAACTTTTTAAATCTTTCGACATGAAATATTAGATTTGAGCTGGAGACCTATATACAGCCTAGTCTTAAATTTATTTTGTTGAAATTTTTTTATTATTATTAAATAATCACCTGAATTTATTTTATGGCAATTTTGATTTTTAAACTCTTGGTACAGAAATGGACAATTTCCTTAACTATTGTAAATACTGTTTAACTTAATTTTTAATTTGTTCTTATGTTGTTATTTTAACTGTATATTAAGTTCCTTTTTCTTTAACACCAAATAAAATTTCGATAGTCATTTCCTTAAACAACTTTAAATAATATTGCCAATTTAATATTTAAAATGCGCGAACTGTGTCATTTTAAGTCAAGTAAATCGGCTCAAATTATATGGTTCCCTCAATCAATTCCCTACTAAAATCCGCATCTGAAGAGTCGAAATGAAGACGAAACAGTGTTCAACAAAGAACCGATGCGTTACATGTTCTGCGACATACATCAGAAAGGCCATAGAAACGCCCTACTAAATGGTAAATGGCTTTCGCCTCTCTTTCGCTCACGTAATGTCGTCGGAATGTACGTAGAGTTGTGATGTGTTGGTCGGTTGTTGGCAGGTTGGTTGGCAGGTTGGTTGGCAGGTTGGTTGTCGGGTGTGTTGGCGGGTGTGTTTTCGAGTTGCTCGTCATCGCTTGTCGGGGCTACTCCTCTGCGCCAGCGTCCTCACTGATCGTGTCGCCCGATCTCTCTTGGGAAATGTTTTGACCTGTCAAGCGAAAGTTAGTTTGTAACATGCCGGGCTACTCTTTAGTCAGACAGTCTCGCAAACTCAAAACCTTTCATAGCGCAGTCAAAACCTCTAATAGGCCAATCAAAACTTCTCATAGCTCAGTCAAAACCTCTCTTAGCTCAGGGAAAAACTTTAATCTCAGTGAATAGTTCAATATTTACACCTGTCATAAATCAGCGAAGGTCATAAAGCTTAGTGAAAACCGCTCGTAACTCTGTGAAAACCTATCATAGCTCAATCAAAATCTCTAGTAGCTCAGTCAAAACCTCGCATTGCTCAGCTTATAACCTCTCATAGCTCAGTCAATATCAATCATAGCGCAGCGAAGATCATAAAGCTCAGTAAAATCCACTCATGACTCAGTGAAAACCACTTGTGACTCGGTTAAAAATACTCGTAACTCAGTGAAAACCACTCGTAACTCAGTGAAAACCACTCGTGACTCAGTGAAAACCACTCGTAGCTTAGTGAAAACCTTTCTGAGATCAGTAAAAAACTAACATAGCTCGGTCAAAATCTCCTAAAAACCTCTCTAAACTCAGTTATTTCTTATCAAATCTTAACTCACAAAGGTTGATAACATTGACTCTCAGCTCACGCGATTTTGGGAACTAGAGGAAGTTCGCCCTGTGTTATCAAACTATTCACAAGAGAAAAACTGTGTGAAGAACATTTAACACATACTTACCCTTTTTCGCTGATGAAAGTATGCACTTCTTGCAGCTTATGAAGAAAAAGGAGACACGTTGGAGTTAGGCGTGGTCGGCATCAGGTCCATGGTCTTGCACACCCAGCCCGCGATGTCTGCCTTGTCTGCCTCCGCAAAACGGATCCACTCGTGGTTCTACAAGTTAGATAAATTAATGTGTTAAAATGGAAAAGGCTAAGGCTAAGGTTGAATCAGAAATGAGAAAATCTGGATGACACTTTAGGTCACCGATATGGCTCGAAAAATTGCGCAACATAAGTGGCAGTGGGCGGGGCTTTGAGTTATTATGTTGAGTTGAGGCCAGTTGGCCGAGTTATAATGGAGGTTGAATGTTGTGACCAGGGGGGAGGTTGAGTGTTGTGACCAGGGGGGAGGTTGAGTGTTGTGACCAGGGGGGAGGTTGAGTGTTGTGACCAGGGGGGAGGTTGAGTGTTGTGACCAGGGGGGAGGTTGAGTGTTGTGACCAGGGGGGAGGTTGAGTGTTGTGACCAGGGGGGAGGTTGAGTGTTGTGACCAGGGGGGAGGTTGAGTGTTGTGACCAGGGGGGAGGTTGAGTGTTGTGACCAGGGGGGAGGTTGAGTGTTGTGACCAGGGGGGATGTTGAGTGTTGTGACCGGGGCCGAAGTCCAACCGGACATGTTTCGAACTTGTATATCTGCAGATCGCTGAGAAAACATCGATACCGCGTTTCAGGGTTTGTGTTTCTTGATGTGGCGCCATCTATCGGCTACAAGATAATACAACACACCATAAGAGTCTTGAGGTCGGCCCTCTCGTCGGGGTTCTTCTTGAGGCAGCGGTCTACGAAATCCTTGAACTGGTCAGAGAATATCCCGGCCGGCAGCTTGGGCGGGGGCTCGTTCACTATGTAGTCTAGGAGCTCGAAGATTGCCATCGGACGCGGAGATAGAGGCGCCTGCAAAAAATAATTCAGTTTTTTGTACGGATCACGATGAAAGTATCAAAGTATTGATGTACAGTTTTGCTTACTTCGAAATATGAAAATAAAAATTGTAGCACCCATACAAAGTCAAATCTAGAAAACGACGACTTGGTTCGACTTTAAGTGCGCCCAATGGTGGTGTTTTCTATAAGAAACTTTTAGATTAAAATAAGTGCGCACTTTTTGAATTTGGTACATCTCAGTGTTCCGCGCCTAGACATCGAATGCAAATATTGTATGAATAAAGACTGGCTGGTAAGACGGTGTCGTCGCGCCAATTATTAAGAAAAGTTGTTCAGTTTTGAGAAAAGTTGATCAGTTTGAGAAATGTTGTTCAGTTTGAAAAAAGTTGATAAGTTTTGAGAAAAATTGTTTAGTTTTGACAAAAAATGTTTAGTTTTAGAATAGTTCTTCAATTTGAGAAAAGTTGTTCGGTTTTGAGAAAAGATGTTCAGTTTGAGAAAAAAATATTATTTTGCTCCTACATGATACAATCTACGATTATCTACGCACCTGTCCCGGGGAATGGTCTTCATTCTGTCCGCCGAATATGGCGGCCAGCGTCTTGGCGTCGGGCGGCGGGATAGGGTACATGCCAATAGCCATCTCCACTAAGGATAGTCCGAGAGACCAGATGTCAGACTGCACCGAGTAGTGCGTGCCTTGCAGACGCTCCGGCTGGAAAGGTAAAAAAAATTGTTAGAAAAGGTTAACAAATGATAGCGGCCAGGACCTACGGAATCTTTTTCTTCCAGACAGGCAGGTGATTCAGTCTGCATTCTCCTAACCAAACTGGGGAAAATCGCTGTGATAAATTGACAAATATCAACTTTGTGTTTCCCCCTGGGAGTCGAAACCAGGACATCTGGATCGGGAGCCCATAGCTCAGACCACTAGACCACGAAGACGAAAGCTGACAATCTATCACCATAGCAATACACAATTTGTACTTTCTGAAATGACCCTCAAACCTTGATGTGGCGACTTACTAGGCGTTTCATACTCAGACTTTAACTCCAGAAACGCGCTACTTACCAACATGTAACTCCGAGTACCCACAAATGAGTTGGCCATGAAGTCTAGGTATCAGTTGGCCGGACACTCCACGTCGCAGATCTTGATCTCCCCGTTACTGTTCACAAATTTTAAAAAAAACTAAATCAAAAAAGTGCTGCTTACCGACATGTAACTCCGTGTACCCACAAAAGAGTTGGCCATAGAGTCAATCAATTGGCCAGAGACTCCAAAGTCGCAGATCTTGATCTCCCCGTTGCTGTTCACGAGAATGTTGGATGGTTTCACATCGCGGTGCATTATAGCATGCTTGTCGCGGAGGTAACTCAGACCTTTCAGTACTGCAGATGTTATTGTTCCTGTAATTATATAAATAAAGTAGAATGTAGAACCTTAGAATTATATTGGTACTGATAAAACACTTCTTCATTTTCATTCTTCACTTCCTTCCTTCCATTCGTTTTATTGTTAGTAAGGAAGAAGCAAAGAAGAAAGTATAGTAAAATACTATATACTTAGTAGTAGCTATTGGCTATGATTCACTGGTGTTAATTCAGGACGCACTATTACTAATTCTAATTCTTAGTAGCGCTGTCACTTTCTTAAATTTGACATAAGAACAGGATAGAAAACAAACACGTGACTTTGACATTCTTAATTTGACGTACGGCGCTTTAAATAAGGAATAACCATAGAGCGTGCTCACTAATTTTAATTAATTTAAGCAGTCTTATGTCAGATAAGAAATGTCAAACTCACGTATTTGTTTGCTATCCTGTTCTTATGTCAAATATAAGAAAGTGACAGCGCTACTAAGAATTAGAAGTAGTAACTGGACGGCCTGAATCGAGGCCAGTGTCACGTAAATTAATAAATTAAATAAAGGTAGAGTCTAAATTGAAACATGTGGAGTCTAAAATACCCTTCTGCTTCGAGAGAAAGGTACAGACTCCTCTAAAATTTAAATAAAGTAGAAACACAACAGCTGATTATAAACCTGTCAAACTGACACTACTCGCCTTAAATAAGATGACATGCTTTAGGTCTCAACTTATTTAAGGTGAGTAACGTCAGTTTGACAGGTTTATAATCGGCTGAATTGTATTTCTGTCTCTATTTTATTTAAAGTTTAGAAAGTGACAGCACTAAACTTAAATTAGTTAGGTTGGGTTTCCAACAGAAACGGTACCATTGACTAAAAATTTTACAGAACAGCACTTGCCAACTGCAGGTATGACTACAGTCATCGAGATGTCGTCTGTCCACGGCTGCAGCCAACTGTCCCCAGCTGCAATCGACTGTCGAAAGCTGCCGCCGACTGTCGACGAGACGGCTGTAGTGGTTTGTCTTTATGAAGCCTTAATCCACTAATGATGCAACTTACCTAAAATAGATTCAGGAATCTTCCCAGCCTTCTTCAGTATAAGATCCAGCGATCCGCCATCCATATACTCCATGCAGATAGAAATCTCCCCATCGCTATAGAATGCGCCGTAGAACCCGACAATATGGGCAAAGTTGCACTCATGCAGGACCTTCAGTTCCCGGATGATTTGTTTCTTGATAGCTGGTTTGACTTCTAGATGGATGAGTTTACGGGCCATGATCAAGCCGGTGGATTTGTGGCGGACTTTCATCACTACGCCGCCGTTGCCTTGCCCTAGGTCAGAGATGAAAATTATGATCATGAGTGCCAGTTGGCTGTCCAATTTAAAAACCTAGCATTTTTAAATACATATAAGCATTTTTTTTTTTGGATTAAAATAGAAGTGTTTTACCCTGCATCATCACAACCATAGCACACAGAAAATTATTGGTAACAATAATGTTTTAAATACAATAATGCTTTTTATCTGAAATAGCTGTTTAAAGTCAGGGTAAAACACGTTTACACAGAGCAACTGCCATCTGACCTCAACAACCCAGAAGGAAAACAAGTCCCAAACCTAGATGAGGCTTTTGCCAGGTTAGTGCCCAACCCAGCTATCATATTTTTCAAGCCACTACCACCAACCTTTAAGAAAAATGAACCATGTAATACACAGAACAGTAGACTTACCTAATTCCCCAAGCTTCTCAAAATCATCATCACTGAGCTCTCCGATCTTCTCTTTCTGGCAGAGGAAGACTTCGATTCGGCGCCGCTGGGTGTCGTCCATTTCTATCTGCTCCAGTCTTTCTGTCAACGCTTCAATGCTAGTCTTTGACTTCCCAGCTAAGCCTTGCCGCCTAACATACAAATAATAAAAAAATAAATTTAGATTTGGATATGAGGAGTTGCACCTAAACAGCCCAACAGCTAACGCAACCTATGTAGATCTATTGTAAATATCCTCTAATGTTTATAACGCTTCATAGTGGGGCCCATTTGAAAAACTTCAAGATCTGATTGGGGGCTATATTTTGGTCATCCAGCCAGAGGGTTCAGCTGGTAGCTGCCTGTTGCATTATACAAATTTTGCATTAAGCTATTCTTATATTTTTTTACAATTAATCACAGCTACAAAAGAAACTCAGCATAAGAATAATAATGTCATTCCTCAAACTCTAGCTTGTTGTATAACCCGTGCACATAAAGAAACGATCTATAAATGGCCGGCGTTACCTCCTGGTAGTGGCAGCAAATTAGATTGTCGTTAATCAAGTATAGGTAAACATTTTTTTAACAATGAATTGGCAAGGTGGGGACAAGGTGTGGGCAAGGTAAGGCAAGGCAGAGGCAAGGTGGGGACAATGTGTGGCGAGGTGGGCACAATGTGAAGAAGTATTCGAAGTATTTGACTACCTTGTACACAATTATTCGGGTATAATTTCGCAGAACTTTGCCTTGCTTATGAGAATTCATGTTTTTCTTTCAGTTTTCATCGTTAGTTTTCATCCAATAACACTTACGCGCCAGCCACAATAAACTGATTTTTTTTTTTGCTAGCATTACCACGGTGTGCGAGTATAGACTATGTTAGAACAAGAGGGAACAACATCCGGTCGCCATTTTCAGATTGTTTCTTTAAACACACGGCTTATACAATAATATGCTGCAACTTAATAAGTTTTCCTATGGAAAAGTTATTTATTTCTTTGCGATAAAATATCATCTTTGTTACCCCCGATTGACAGGTTCTCTAAAAGTGAATGAATTAAAATAGTCTTTAGAATTTATTATTTTAACATGCTCAACAAATCATCTAGTATGCAATGCAAGTAAGGTTTAGCTAACTAAAGGTGGTTTGGGTTGCATCAGGGGAATTTTAAGGTTGGTGTAAGTAAAGGAAAGAGGCCGCCTACTAAAATGTTTATTATATCAGAAAGAAAAATATCTAGCTAGGTACACTTGCTGCACATTATTAATTCTTACTTAGAAAATAGGTACATGGAATCAAGGTCCCTTTTTTTATCATTATTTTAGGCTGTTGATTGGTAAGGTTTTAGGGTATACAATAAATAAAAATTTAATAAAGATGAGTCAGAGAGTCAAAGTTTGGTCAGAGAGTCATCTTCAGTTAAAAAGCTGTACCAGGATACCATGCCTTTGAGGTTGTAGCGTTTTTCAACTTACTCAGTTGCAGTAGCAGACTTCAGCTGGGGAGTCAAATTGGACGGCGATATAGCTGGGGCAGTATCTATTGACCCTGGTGGGAGGGTCAGGTTCAATTTGTTTTTCGACATTTTGCTCATGATGAGGCCTTCGTCACGGCATCGAGATGATCACAATTTCTTTCCACTACACAAGAAACAACACTGCAATACAAATTTTCCACACATTTACACTATTCTTTGTAATTTTGCAAAAAAATATCGCACGCACGTATGCAAAGAAATACGACCACGCTAGTTTTATTTACTTCCTCTATGGCGAAACACTAAAAGGGAACCAATAATGTACAGCCATGATAATTGACGACCCGATAAGGTACGCGCTGATATTACGAGACCAGGCATGTACATGAATTATTGGCTGTGCATTCCGTGGCTTCGTATTATTGGCCGTACAATATTTGCCCGGACAGATATTTCACGGCCAATAATACATGTACTATATGACAAGGATTCGTATTATTGGCTGTGCGTTATCTGGTCGTGAATTATCAGCTCGGACTGTTAATGTACGACCCGTATTGTACAGGCAATAATTGGAAGCCAATGTCACATGTCAAAATTCCACCAGCCAATCGGAAGCAAGCGGTCGTAGACAAGAAACTCTATATGCTTTGTTTTGATGATTTTAGTAGATCATGCCAGTAGTGATAGCGAAAAAAAGTGACAGAACCGAATCTGTTAACCCCGAATTCCACGTGGTCTTTCCGCTCTTACCCCTAGAGTGTATATAAAAATCCGGAGGCGCGGAGGGAGAGCAGCCCCCGCCCGCTGTAACTAAGAGCGGGCACCGTACGAGCCGTAGCGGCTGAGGCTGGTCGCCGAAGGCGACCAAAAAGCCGAAGCTGCGCAGGCGAGATAGGTGCCAGCTTTTAGTTACGCTAGGGCGGAGGGGCTGCACTTCCCGCAGCGCCGAAGCAGTAGCAGAATCAATACTTAGTGTCTAAACGAGGCTCCGACCATAAACAAAAGAATGTGTCTCGACCAATAGGAGTAAAGTTTCATCTGACGTACACGAATTATCTGGTCGGCAATTATCACCCCGTACCAATATTGTACAGCCAGTATTTGGAAGCCAATGAAAGCACGGGCTAATATTTCATGGGCATGTACTTGAAATATTGGCCGTGCTTTCCTTGGCTTCCAAATACTGGCTGTACAATATTGGTACGGGGTGATAATTGCCGACCAGATATTGCACGGCCAATAATGCACAGCCGCGTATTTCATGTACATAACAATGGCTTCGTAATATCTGGCTGTGCAATCCATGGCCGTACATTAACTGGACTCCACTAAAGCCTCTATTAGACCATGCGATATCAAGACAGTCTTACTAAGACTTAGCATAGTGTAATAGGACTTAGCAAGTTAGTCTGTCTAATTAGACCGATCGAGTGGATTCGGCCGTGCTAACTTGCTTACTTGCTTGACATCGCGTGGTGTAATAAGACTTAGCACGCTTAGACCGCTCAGTCAGCGCTCATCCGCCGCACAGGACAGACGTCTGTATTTTAATTATATGGAGTAATTAATTTCAAAAGATGTTCAAAGTTAGCAACTCCTACTCTAAAGAGTCAGATGGTTCCAAAACACTCAATATTTGCATATTTGATAATTTTTCCCGCAGAAGTAAATACTTCTTTACCCATATTCTTCTTTTGTTTTTTTAATATTTATTCATACTAATAGTCGCGGTAAGAGCTACGGCAATTTTCTGGTATTTCTAAAGTTTTCCCATGACTCTTACGACAACCGTCGCTGACAGAGTTCGCCTTGCAAATGAGTTAGCATGCGGTATTGTCTTGAAATCGCATAGTCTAATAGGGGTTTAAAATGAGACTAAAATACTGAAACCATAGGTAGACCACAGATTACCAAGGCAGATTACCTAGTATATCGAAATTCGTCAATTTTTATTTTTATATTCTCCCATTTAGGAAGGCGAAGAGCGTGAGCCCATGCAGCCTAGTCTTCCGTGTATTTTCTTTTGTCTTCTTATACCTAATCTAACCTACACTAATGCGGCTATTCCACCTTCCTAAATTCAGAAGACTAAATGATTCAGTAACTGAATTCAGTTAAGTGAAATAGCATTAATGCGGCTATTCCACCTTCCTAAGTTCAGAAGACTAAATGATTCAGTAACTGAATTCAGTCAAGTGAAATAGCATTTAGAAAGTTAGAATCCTAATTAGCATCCTAAATCGGAGGCAGTGAGGCTTCTGACTGACTGAATGATTTAGCATCCTAATTAGGAAGCGATTTAGGAAGGTGGAATAGCATTCAGACGCGCTAGTCCAGCGTTGCCAACCGTACGATAATTATCGTATTTGTACGATAATTTGAGGTGCAGTACGATAAAAAATAATTATGTACGATAGTACGATAATTTCACTACTACGTACGATATTTTTTGAATTCATACGATAATTTTGAAAGACATTTTCATTTCATGTAACGTCATACGTCAATAACAAAAAGTGAGTCATATATACCGTGAAAGCGTACAAATCTTAGTCATCTTTCTCTTTTTACAATACGTATTTTAGCTAAGTTAACGGTTTACTAAGCACATTTTTTCATGAGTGGAGTAAGTGAGAAAATACACGGAAGACTAGGCTGCATGGGCTCACGCTCTTCGCCTTCCTAAATGGGAGAATATAAAAATAAAAATTGACGAATTTCGATATACTAGGTAATCTGCCTTGGTAATCTGTGGTCTACCTATGGTTTCAGTATTTTAGTCTCATTTTAAACCCCTATTAGACTATGCGATTTCAAGACAATACCGCATGCTAACTCATTTGCAAGGCGAACTCTGTCAGCGACGGTTGTCGTAAGAGTCATGGGAAAACTTTAGAAATACCAGAAAATTGCCGTAGCTCTTACCGCGACTATTAGTATGAATAAATATTAAAAAAACAAAAGAAGAATATGGGTAAAGAAGTATTTACTTCTGCGGGAAAAATTATCAAATATGCAAATATTGAGTGTTTTGGAACCATCTGACTCTTTAGAGTAGGAGTTGCTAACTTTGAACATCTTTTGAAATTAATTACTCCATATAATTAAAATACAGACGTCTGTCCTGTGCGGCGGATGAGCGCTGACTGAGCGGTCTAAGCGTGCTAAGTCTTATTACACCACGCGATGTCAAGCAAGTAAGCAAGTTAGCACGGCCGAATCCACTCGATCGGTCTAATTAGACAGACTAACTTGCTAAGTCCTATTACACTATGCTAAGTCTTAGTAAGACTGTCTTGATATCGCATGGTCTAATAGAGGCTTTAGTGGAGTCCAGTTAATGTACGGCCATGGATTGCACAGCCAGATATTACGAAGCCATTGTTATGTACATGAAATACGCGGCTGTGCATTATTGGCCGTGCAATATCTGGTCGGCAATTATCACCCCGTACCAATATTGTACAGCCAGTATTTGGAAGCCAAGGAAAGCACGGCCAATATTTCAAGTACATGCCCATGAAATATTAGCCCGTGCTTTCATTGGCTTCCAAATACTGGCTGTACAATATTGGTACGGGGTGATAATTGCCGACCAGATAATTCGTGTACGTCAGATGAAACTTTACTCCTATTGGTCGAGACACATTCTTTTGTTTATGGTCGGAGCCTCGTTTAGACACTAAGTATTGATTCTGCTACTGCTTCGGCGCTGCGGGAAGTGCAGCCCCTCCGCCCTAGCGTAACTAAAAGCTGGCACCTATCTCGCCTGCGCAGCTTCGGCTTTTTGGTCGCCTTCGGCGACCAGCCTCAGCCGCTACGGCTCGTACGGTGCCCGCTCTTAGTTACAGCGGGCGGGGGCTGCTCTCCCTCCGCGCCTCCGGATTTTTATATACACTCTAGGGGTAAGAGCGGAAAGACCACGTGGAATTCGGGGTTAACAGATTCGGTTCTGTCACTTTTTTTCGCTATCACTACTGGCATGATCTACTAAAATCATCAAAACAAAGCATATAGAGTTTCTTGTCTACGACCGCTTGCTTCCGATTGGCTGGTGGAATTTTGACATGTGACATTGGCTTCCAATTATTGCCTGTACAATACGGGTCGTACATTAACAGTCCGAGCTGATAATTCACGACCAGATAACGCACAGCCAATAATACGAATCCTTGTCATATAGTACATGTATTATTGGCCGTGAAATATCTGTCCGGGCAAATATTGTACGGCCAATAATACGAAGCCACGGAATGCACAGCCAATAATTCATGTACATGCCTGGTCTCGTAATATCAGCGCGTACCTTATCGGGTCGTCAATTATCATGGCTGTACATTATTGGTTCCCTTTTAGTGTTTCGCCATAGAGGAAGTAAATAAAACTAGCGTGGTCGTATTTCTTTGCATACGTGCGTGCGATATTTTTTTGCAAAATTACAAAGAATAGTGTAAATGTGTGGAAAATTTGTATTGCAGTGTTGTTTCTTGTGTAGTGGAAAGAAATTGTGATCATCTCGATGCCGTGACGAAGGCCTCATCATGAGCAAAATGTCGAAAAACAAATTGAACCTGACCCTCCCACCAGGGTCAATAGATACTGCCCCAGCTATATCGCCGTCCAATTTGACTCCCCAGCTGAAGTCTGCTACTGCAACTGAGTAAGTTGAAAAACGCTACAACCTCAAAGGCATGGTATCCTGGTACAGCTTTTTAACTGAAGATGACTCTCTGACCAAACTTTGACTCTCTGACTCATCTTTATTAAATTTTTATTTATTGTATACCCTAAAACCTTACCAATCAACAGCCTAAAATAATGATAAAAAAAGGGACCTTGATTCCATGTACCTATTTTCTAAGTAAGAATTAATAATGTGCAGCAAGTGTACCTAGCTAGATATTTTTCTTTCTGATATAATAAACATTTTAGTAGGCGGCCTCTTTC
>JARACY010001144.1:0-65246 GCA_029255725.1 Scrobipalpa atriplicella | reverse complement strand
ATGTTTGGTGATTAATCAATCGTTGATGACTGTTTGGTGATTGATCAATCGTTGATGATTGTTTGGTGATTGATCAATCGTTGATGACTGTTTGGTGATTGATCAATCGTTGATGATTGTTTGGTGATTGATCAATCGTTGATGACTGTTTGATTGATCAATCGTTGAGGACTGTTTGGTGATTGATCAATCGTTGATGAATGTCTGGTGATTGATCAATCGTTGATGATTGTTTGGTGATTAATCAATCGTTGATGACTGTTTGGTGATTGATCAATCGTTGATGATTGGTTGGAGATTGATCAATCGTTGATGATTGATCGGTGATTGATCAATCGTTGATGATCGTTTGGTGATTGATCAATCGATGATTGTCATGTGATTGATCAATCGTTGATGATTGTCTGGTGATTGATCAATCGTTGATGATTGTTTAGTGATTGATCAATCGTTGATGACTGTTTGGTGATTGATCAATCGTTGATGATCGTTTCGTGATTGATCAATCGATCGTTTGATCGTTGACGATTGTCTGGTGATTGATCAATCGTTGATGATTGTTTGGTGATTGATCAATCGTTGATGACTGTTTGGTGATTCATCAATCGTTGATGATTGTTTGGTGATTGATCAATCGTTGATGATTGTTTGGTGATTGATCAATCGTTGATGATTGTCTGGTGATTGATCAATCGTTGATGATTGTTTGGTGATTAATCAATCGTTGATGACTGTTTGGTGATTGATCAATCGTTGATGACTGTTTGGTGATTGATCAATCGTTGGTGATTGATTGGTGATTGATCAATCGTTGATGACTGTCTGGTGATTGATCAATCGTTGATGACTGTTTGGTGGTTGATCAATCGTTGATGACTGTTTGGTGATTGATCAATCGTTGGTGATTGATTGGTGATTGATCAATCGTTGATGATTGTATGGTGATTGATCAATCGTTGATGATTGATTGGTGATTGATCAATCGTTGATGACTGTTTGGTGATTGATCAATCGTTGGTGATTGATTGGTGATTGATCAATAGTTGATGACTGTCTGGTGATTGATCAATCATTGATGACTGTTTGGTGGTTGATCAATCGAATGATTGATGATTGTATGGTGATTGATCAATCGTTGATGATTGATTGGTGATTGATCAATCGTTGATGACTGTCTGGTGATTGATCAATCGTTGGTGATTGATTGGTGATTGATCAATCGTTGATGACTGTTTGGTGGTTGATCAATCGAATGATTGATGATTGACTGGTGATTGATCAATCGTTGATGACTGTTTGGTGGTTGATCAATCGAATGATTGATGATTGTATGGTGATTGATCAATCGTTGATGATTGATTGGTGATTGATCAATCGTTGATGACTGTCTGGTGATTGATCAATCGTTGGTGATTGATTGGTGATTGATCAATCGTTGATGATTGGTTGGTGATTGATCAATCGTTGATTACTGTCTGGTGATTGATCAATCGTTGATGACTGTTTGGTTATTGATCAATCGTTGATGACTGTTTGGTGATTGATCAATCGTTGGTGATTGATTGGTGATTGATCAATCGTTGGTGATTGATTGGTGATTGATCAATCGTTGATTACTGTCTGGTGATTGATCAATCGTTGATGACTGTTTGGTGATTAATCAATCGTTGGTGATTGATTGGTGATTGATCAATCGTTGATGACTGTTTGGTGGATGATCAATCGAATGATTGATGATTGATTGGTGATTGATCAATCGTTGATGACTGTTTGGTGATTGATCAATCGTTGGTGATTGATTGGTGATTGATCAATCGTTGATGATTGGTTGGTGATTGATCAATCGTTGATGATTGATCAATCGTTGATGATTGATTGGTGATTGATCAATCGTTGGTGACTGTCTGGTGATCAATCGTTGATGATTGATCAATGATTGATCAATCGTTGATGATTGTCTGGTGATTGATCAATCGTTGGTGATTGTATGGTGATTGATCAATCGTTGATGATTGATTGGTGATTGATCAATCGTTGATGACTGTCTGGTGATTGATCAATCGTTGATGATTGTTTGGTGATTGATTGGTGATTGATTTATCGTTGATGATTGATCAATGATTGATTGGTGATTGATCAATCGTTGATGACTGTTTGGTGGTTGATCAATCGAATGAGTGATGATTGTATGGTGATTGATCAATCGTTGATGATTGATTGGTGATTGATCAATCGTTGATGATTGATTGGTGATTGATCAATCGTTGATGACTGTCTGGTGATTGATCAATCGTTGATGATTGATCAATGATTGATCAATCGTTGGTGACTGTCTGGTGGTTGATCAATCGTTGATGATTGATCAATGATTGATCAATCGTTGATGATTGTCTGGTGATTGATCAATCGTTGGTGATTGTATGGTGATTGATCAATCTTTGATGATTGATTGGTGATTGATCAATCGTTGATGACTGTCTGGTGATTGATCAATCGTTGATGATTGTTTGGTGATTGATCAACCGTTGATGATTGTCTGGTGATTGATCAATCGTTGGTGATTGTTTGGTGATTGATCAAAAAATATAGCAGTAGGTAATTTTCCTTTTCTTGAATAAATCATAGAAATAACAATAAACTCCAATAAAAATTGGAAAATTCAAACGCGATACTAATTATTTGACAGATACATTTGCTTACACAACAGGTTTACAATCAGATTTCGAAGCTATTGAATTTCTCACGATACTAAACTCAATCTGTCATAATAGAACCATAGCTTCGAACCAAACTGCAACACAACACCATCCATTAACATCTAAAACTGACAGTTGAACAATACGGCATCATTAAAGTTCCTGTCTACCCCGCAGCGATGCGTGTGTGTTCAGTCTAGGCTAGGGTACCTAGGATATACCAGGGAGACCTAGTTCCAGGTCCCGTTGTCGAGATAATCACAGCCCTCGGGCCGGGCAGGGCTATCTTAGGTCTAATACAGGGATGGACTAAGGTTTGCTGTTGTTGGAGGCCCCTACATTTTATATTAATATAATAACTGTATAATTGTATTAATTAGCTACCTACAGTATTTTGTAAATTAGTGTTGCATAAGTAATTATACTTTTTTTATATTAATAAATATAAAATGATTTCTTTGATGTCTATCGTCGAATCAGTAAGTAAAAATATTTTTATGCAAGTGGATTTAAGGATATTTAAAATACTTGTTACTTAGATTTCACAAACACGAATGCTTTATAAAAATAAAAATTGAATGTACAATTTCTTTTAGCCATGTTCAATTACACTTTCACTTGTCGGTTCTATTCAAATAGATTCTGGTATTTTTTGTTAATAGGTACTAACTGTTACTCCGTCACGCCACGCGCACTGTATTTAACATAAAATTCGGCGATATAAACGTGGGCCCCTGACCTGAATACATCTCTGCCCCGGCCTGTATTGTAGCGGTGCCTTTACCGCGAGGGATCGTGATCAGCTTCAGTATTCACATTGCTGATCAGGAAATGAGCTTCAGAACAATATAGGAGTTATCAGATGGAGCCACGCATTCCGCTGCGGAATCGTTGGAAGAAATGTTTTGCTCCGCGTTATTGGGTCAAAATCAGTCCAGCCTTTAACTTGGTTGTTAGTGAATCTGCCTGTCATTTCGAGGATCCCAAGTTCGATTCAACGTAGGCAGATATTTGAATGATGAATTTGAATAAAGGGTTTGCTTAGTTTTTTATCTTAATTAGTTGTAATAAGTAGTAACGGTTTTTTGCAGGAGTCGGAAAGCTAAAAAGGGATGGATTAATTTATCAACGGATTTTTATGTATGTCTATAAAATTATAATATGTCATCTGGCTGACTGATCCTTTGCTAATTTGAAAATGAGGTTCTGGCAAGAGTCAAATAGATCCGTTTCAAACTACGATATCGACCATATTTCTTATACTCATAGCATGCTCAGTATTGTGTTATACGAACGAAAACACCCCCGTTCGAGATCTCTTTTTAGTTTTATTGAACTAGACAACAGCTTGTCTAAACAATATTTGAATTCTTGTTCGTAGTTTATACTGTTTCCGTAGGTATAAGCGACAGCGACAATAAAACTTGTGATTCTATTTATAAAAATGAAATGAATGAATATGAAAACATTACCACACGTTACCAAAATACTAAAATGTTGTAGGTCTACGTCTAATGACTTGTTTACATTGTTCAAGTGGTAAGTACAGTCCATAGTCCTATTTTGATTCAAGTTGATAGAGACAAGTAAATAAAACTACGGGCCTGATATAAATTGTTCCACTATTAAGAAGGGCAATTTTAGATTGTAGGTAATGTGTATCGCTGTAGTGACAGGTGTTCAGCCCATCGCCTAAATAACAATAATACAAGCACTGTAACCCTCGAATCCCTTTATCTGACTTCTACAGCATGCCCGGGAGGAAGGGCAGCTGGAACCTTCAATGTTTTACTAATATCACTCCCAGTCCAACATGGAAGATTATCACTCCCAGACCAGCATGGAAGATTGCAATGCACAGCTTTTAAAAAGTTGAATTTGAAAACTTGACTCCCAGAGCTTCGTTTAAATCCCCTCAAAAGGTCGGCAAGCCGTGATCTAGTGTAAGTGCGTTTATCTAAACAGCGACGAAGGCTGCGCCGGCGCCTGGGTCAATGACATTATGACAGGGCGCAGGTATAATGTACAGCGAAGCGGTTAAGATTATAATGGTGTTAATTTTTATGAAAACACTTGTATGTATTGTTTGGTGATTATTGTTGTGTGTAAAGAAACCGGTTAGGTAAATAAATTAAGTGAAACAAGTACGTACAACTGTTTTCATAACAACTTAAACCATCATATTGGAGTTTCACCAAGTGCCGAAAAACAAAATATTAATTATGAAACAAAATATTTCTATTTAATTACATCTTCGACTGCAATGCAATGAATTTGATTCTTCAATGACAATGAGATGATACGAATTCGACCATTTAAAAAAGAAATGCCCCTTCGGCTATGGATCGAACTTGATCTGAAATCGTTACAAATTAATTGACTTGGTACTTGTACTGTACCTATTATTGTAAAAATGTTCTACTTATTTATTTTATGTGGAACGGTTTCGACTGTTCTCGAAATCTCGCAATAGTTAAAAATAATAGCACTCTCATTTTAAACTGCTTTTAGATTTTACTATCATAACAAAGTTTACGACGATAAATAATATAAGTGTTTTTGTTTTTAAAATTTCTTTATTGTAAAATATATTTATAATACAGACAGCCCAGTGTACATTCCAAATCCTGGGTGAATGAGACAGAAAGAATATAGTTTATCAGGTAATTAACACCTTTACAAAACTTTTTGCATACAATACCTTAATAAAAAACATGTATTTTGTATCCACATACAGATTATGAACAGCAAATCATAGTTTAGTAAACTTAATTTTACTATTACTGCAGCGTATTTAATAAAAGTGAATTTATTTTAAATAAATAAATTTATCAAAGTTTTGAGAGGCGTATCCTACTCGCTTCCGCTTATCAACATGCCCTCACCCTAACTCTCACCAGGCGAGCCACTAAAACCGGTTGCACACAACAAAACCAGCGCCACCTATGTGTGCGTTTTTGATTTATTTCAATAGTTTATTGTTGATTTTATGAAATGTAGGAGTTTGTGGACATTCTTCTGTCGGCTCAGTAAATTATTGAGCGGTGTAGGAATACGATCTCCGTTGAATTGGCGGTTTAGAAGCGGGGTTCGATTTGATGGAATGTGTTTTGTTCGATGACAGCTTTGGTATATGTTCTCCTGGTAATGTCGGACCAGTGAACTCTTGGATGTGATAGAAAAACGTAGAATGTGCCAGCTGCATCTCCTCCCGTGCATGCTGTAAAAACCAGCTAAGGGAATCGAGGGTTTCAGTGTATTGCAATTTAGGGGATGGGCTGACAACCTGTCACTATAGCAATATACATAATCATCATCTGTATTAGCCCTCGAAACTTGTCAGACGTGGCGAAACAACCTATGTTTAGGTCGTTTTTCCTACCCCATTAGGGATACAGGCGTGATTTTATGTATGTATGTACTCCAAAATGGGTGTAAAACATCTATAGTTCCAGTAACCCAACCCATTTTCCCGTACCGTCACGATAATGCAATCCCACAGGACCGAATTGCCACCCGAGATCGGTTAACGACGTATACAGACAGAAAGGCTCCAATTTGGACTTAGGAATCTATTAGGAACCAGTGCACTGAATAGATGAATGTTGTCCGTAGAGGGGATAGAACTAGAGATATGCTATGTAGTTAATATTAATAGGTACATACTAATTTATCTATACTAGTTTTCTGCCCCTATCCACGGATTAATGTTTTTCAGGCCATAGTTAACCCTTTACAGCATACGAGTCCAAATATGACCACAATTTTTTTATCAGTTATAATCACTCAGTAAAGGTAACCAAACAAATATAAATTATCAAAAATGGGTGGTCATATTTGGACTCGTATGCGTTAATGGTTTAAAATACTAGATTTCATCCAAATCCATCCATCCATTTTGGCGTTAAAAAGAATTGAAAAAGCGAATAATGTGGTATTTTCAAAAGTAAAGTAAGGAGTCTGAAGTGACATATGTAGTTAGGTAATACAACGAGAAAAATCCTGAATTCTTGATTCTCAAGAGAGATAGAGAAAGTATCAGAGACAATGCAGGTGAAGTTTTAAAATAAACATATTAATAGCTAGAATCATGAATACATCATCTTAAATCAAGCCTTGTTTCAATTCAAGTATAAGTTATACTTAAGTAGAATTTTACGTACCACTAGCAAATTACAATCATAAAATGTTTCCAGTTTGCAACCCAATATTCCCACTAGTGGTTCAAATCGTCCGGAATCCAGACGAGGAGTGATGATGCTGGAGTGGAATCCATCAGGGGCGACACCTAAAGGGACCGCATTATCGCCTAAAGCCACGCCGGTGATACTAGGGATGGGAAGAGGTGGTAACATGAACTAGTATTTAGTAGCTGTTACCTAATTTCAGGAGTCACTTCATTGAAGTATGAATACGCGTATTTTATAAAATTATAGTGACAAGACGTGGAAACAAATACAAAAATATTTTAAGCATTTCAGTTAGTGTCACATGTGCGGGGTATGAAAAGAAGAGAGTATCAGGTCATAGACGCCCTACGCTAGGAACACTTTCCAATATGTATTCCGTAGAAAACTGAAATACAGTATTCAAAGCCCTGCTTCATTCTTTGCTTAAGCTTTGCTTCATCCAGTGCAGTGTTAGCGCTATCCTCCTTAGCGCGTTTAATTTAGTGTCGGAAGAATGCAGATAATGTTTATGAGCTCTATTTTTACAATACGAAACGAACACTTATGGTTATTATTTAATAACAAACACTCGGGTAACAATTACACGGTTCTCACACTATCACGCTCAATCCAGCAGAATTTGCGTAATTGTCTTTGTCTATGGTCCAATTGTGCCGAACAATGAAACCATAGACAATATCTGCCCTACGCGACGGAGAACGGAGCAGTGTACCAAGTACCTTATCTGACAAAAGAAAGTAACTTACTCGGCAATTGTATCTGTTACTTTAAGTATAATAGTTAATACTTTAAGTAACAGATACTCTATACCACGTCACTAGCCTGCAGTTAGATTAGGCACTGCGCAAGCAAATCGTATATGTATTGCTATTCGCAGCTGTTTAAATTGAATTCGCTTTTGACACCTCTAGGGAAATAAATAATTCAGATATACTTACGTAAAAGGGTTCAACATTAAAAAAAAAACAAGAAATCTGGGCTTACATTTTTAGAAACCATCTTTGCTTTAATAGTGTGTTACATTATATTGTGTATAAGTAATCATAATTAAGTTTTGTGGAAATATCTAATGACTAGCTAACTGTATCGATCTTGACATCATCACATCACTTCTTCTTCCTATCGAGTTGGTTTTGCGCGTCGATGAACGACCCAACGAACCCTGGTGCCAGAGTTTTTAATTCGCCTGTTAATGATAAAACCTCTGACTCTGACATGGTTTCTGTAGCGATCTCTACCTAAACGTGTCCTCTGAGGCACGGAGTCGATTTTCTTGCAGAAAATCAGGTGATTCAGCTTGAATTGCCCTAACCAAACTGAGGAAAAACTCACAAAGTGAATAAGTTTTTAAAATATTTAATCTGCTTAAGGTCCGCACTTTTATTCTGTGATCAGACGTAACTAAAACATAATTTTCTATTGTTTCAGGTCTGTATAACAACGAGACTCATCCATGGGACTGATTTAGTGGGCCGTTGAAGCTCTGGCTACCCCATAAGTTTAGATGATACAAGGGTACGTGATTATATGTAGGTAACCGCAAACTGATACAGGATTTGCTCATTCGAACAACTTTCACCAGAAAATTCTTTTAGGAAATAAAAATATACTTTCCCGTACAAAATCAAAACCTCGATCAGACAATTTGTACTGTATGGGCCATATAAAGCCAAAATTAATTTAACATTTCCTGAAAGAATATCGTGGTGAAAGTTGTTCAGTTTCAATGACCTCTATCAGGTTGCGGTACTCTGTCCCTTACACCCGGTGTAGTTACTATCCCATTGAAACACTGAGTTAATATTCACCACATGGAAAGATACACGTGTTCAGTAGTGATAAAATGATTAAGTGATCGCTATTAATATATACACGTGCGGCCCAAGTCGAACAATCCAACCTTTGTTTTATATTTCCCTCATTGTCAGGGAAAACATTGCGAATAAAACATTCTATTTCAGGAAATTGTTTAGACGTTTCAAACAAAACATCAGGAATATCAAAATTTTTAAACGAAATCGTTGTTTCTGTCAAAACAAAAACAACAATCCTTTTGTGTACCAAAACACCAGCAAAATATTCACACAGCGTGCCCAACTTAAATTTTCTGTTTATTTAACCGAAAAAACTCAAGTTGGAGGTAATTTCCAAACAAGGTAGAATAGGGGACCCATGTGTGATCCCTGCGGTACCCTTATAAATGTTTCATGAGGTGGTACCCGGACAGCTGTTTTCGAAAATTAATAAAAAGCCCTAACAAGGACTGAGCACGTGCGAGAGTTTTGGAGGCTGCCGATAAGGAAAGAAGGGAAAAGGGCATGGAAAGTTCCACAATGAATATATAAAATGCTTCTATTATATCTGTACTGTTTTGTTATTTTATCTACTTTATGTGAACACGTAAGTTGCAAATTCAAGCTTCTATAATACGGGGTGTAAGGGACAGCTTCCCGCAAACTGATAGGGGTTGCTCATGCTCAGTCAACGTAACTGAACAACTTTCACTAGATTTTTTTGAGAATATAATAAAAAAATACTTCCGCATACAAATTGTCTGATTGAGATGGCCATTTTGTACGGGGAAGTAGATGTTATTCGTTTCCTGAAATAATTTACTGGCAAAAATTGACAGTTTCATTGACTGAGCAGAGCAACCCCTTTTAGTTTGCGGAAATCTGTCCCTTACACCCGGTATTAATGGCGTACTTAATTGTGGTATCTTTATATCTTACTTCTGCTATACCTATGATTGATTGATACCGTTGTTTCTTATATCAATAATACTCATTTGTGTCCTCGCATTTACACATTTCAAAAAAACAATTGTAATTCTACGTGTCGTAGTACCTATGTGATAAAAGATATGTTAAGAAATGGAGAGGGTGTTGTTAGCACGCGCCACGTGTTACCAACTTGGGCGGCGAATTATCGGCAAAAAGTTACACCGAACGCTGTTACGTTGTTGTGTTGGGACGGTGTCATGCAGTAAGCAGCCAGCCAGAAATATAATAATTATCAGATATATTAAGAATATTTAGAAGAGCAGATATATCCAAAAGTTACCTACAAAAACAAATATTGCTTCGAGTAGTTTATAAATATGATTTGGTTTAAAATATAAGAAACAATAAATAAAAAGTTGGACCAGGATTTGAATCTGCGACCTTGAAATACCGTTCCGTCGTGAATGTCTACCACAGTGTTTTTTTTATACCTAATTTTCTTTATACGATACGTCGTAGTCATAGTGAACATTTCGTTGTAGCTTTTACAACTGAATTAATAGAATTAATAAACTAAACCCAGGTGACATTCCACTTTTTATGGCAAACCACAACTGTCAGTTTACACGTTTTAAATTGGATTAAAAGATCGTACTTAAAAAGATTTATTAACATGTTTTATATTTTTAAGATAGTGATAAATTAAGTCATATTGATTTTTTATTTGACTTAAAGTTTTCTTTAAATTTTAAATATTTTTAGAACCTGTGGGACCCATTTTAACACACTTCAATAAAGTTTGGCTTGGTGGGTGAAATACGCGCTAACTTGTGCTTTTACATAGTTTTTGACCTCGATGTTTCATCCCTATACTTAATTTAATGAATGACTTCATAAGTTTTGAAGTGAAACTTCTTCAGGCGTGTTGAGAGGAAAATTTTAAGGTCGTATAAAATGTCAAAGAAGTTTCACTTCATCACGTGTGCTCGCTCACACGCTCTTTTTTATTTAATTTTGATTTTTAAATATAATTTGTTCACTGTTGCATGAACCCATCTCCAAAAGTATCACTACAGCTAAGCGCCTTAGCCAACACGGGATTACTGGCCGGGGATCGAAGGCTGATCTGACCTCTTCAGCGGCATGGCATCAACTTTTGATACATACATCCCGCTAGGGGCTTGTTTATTTAGGACGCGTCTGTACTTCGATAATTTGACTTCGTAAAAGTTTGTAGTGTTCTGTTCGTAATACGGAAAATGGTGGTCAGTTTTGAAAATCTACAGTACACTTAGCTCGTATTGTAAAGAGGGAAGATTTGTGTGTTTTTAAACAATTTTGAAGTTTTTGTAGGTACTGTACATAAGACAACTTCATTATCTAGAAGTAGATAACACAGGCTATTTTTACGACGAAAAAATGTCTCATTCATATACCTATAGAAAACTTTTAGACGCGAGGCGGAAAGTTGGTTATTAAATAAATTAAAGTTATAATTCTGCGCATAAACTAGTGCTAATAGTCGACTGGTGCTAGCTAATAAAGTGTACAGAGTATATAAAATCCACATAATGAATTCCTTTAATGTTTACTTATTGTCAACAGGCTCCTATCCATAAATAAGATTGAACATTAACATCAAATGTTTACAAATTGAATCAAATCCAAAGGATCCATTAGCATTAAGACACCTCTACATCTACACTCTAGAACTAAATCCTGTCATATCGGTACCAAATCTAAGAAGCTTACAATTTCTATTCTCAAACAGATCCTACTTAAAGAGCACGGTTTACCGTCTCACCTCCTGGGTTACAAGCAATTTGGTAACAAATCCCAAAATCCATGTGATTCAATCGACTAATCAACCGGGACAAATTGGGGGTAGACCAGGACTAATAAAGTGTTAGAGGGATTACACACAATCCGACAACTGAATTGTTTTGCTTCTTAACGGGATGTCGACGGATTTCAAAAAAGCATCAGGATTTAAAAGAGGAACGTAATGAGAAAATAATGTGCTAAAATTAAATAGATAATATTTTTTTTATCCCAGCTTTTGTTTATTTGCCACAAAGGGTTTTTATTTACTTACGTTATGTCTGGTATTTCGTGTGGATGCCTAGAAACGACAGACGGCGGCGTGACCGACCCAGGTGGCGGTCGAAGGATGAGCTCAATGTCTTCATTCCTCGAGAGTTGGCCCGAAGAAGCACAGGATAGAGAGTCGTGGAGAGACCGGAGAAAGGCCTTTGTCCAGCAGTGGGACACTTACGGCTAAAAAAAATAAGATTTCTAGTATTTTAAAAATGAGATTTCGAAAGTTTACTCATTACAACTAAAACTATCCACTAACTTCATTCAGAAAAGTCTAAATCAGTCGCCGGACATATCTACACCCTCCTTTACAAACGCAGACACCATGGATTATAGGGAAATCCCCGTAAGACGGATGGTGGAAGGTCACAGCGATATATGGGTATTGAAGGGGATTACAGAAGGGATGCATGCGGTCGCAGTCAGAAATGAATAGTCATGGAGCTTCCTTCTGCGCCTATATTTGGATTGGTTGATATGACAACGCAATTTCTCATCTAATTCCTACGGGAACACTCAATAATACGCGGGTAAAAATGCGCTTGACATAAGAAAGTCGATCATCTGAAGAAACAAGGTACCTTTAGTTATAGTAAAAATTTTAATGGGGTAGGCAGAGCGTAAACGACCAAAGAATTAGGTCGTTTCACCACGTCTGACAAGTTTTGAGGGCAATTTTAGACTGAAATGTGTATCGCTGTAGTGACAGGTTGTCAGCCCATCGCCTAAATTGCAATACACTCAAACCCTCAAATCCTTTAGCTGGTTTTTACAGCATGCACGGCAGGAAATGCAGCTGGCACATTCTATGTTTTAACATGAACCATCTTTAAGAAATTGTTTTCTAATAATACCACGTCATACGAAGCATAATGGGTTCCAGGAATACGTCGTCTTGAACACAACTAAGCTCAAAGACGTGGCTATAAACAATACCTAGAAATAGAATATAGGTATTATAAAAGCGGCTTTTTTGTGTGGTAACTGCCTCCGTGGTCTAGCGGTCAGACCCATGGGCTCACGATCCGGAGGTTCCGGGTTAGATTCCTGGCCGGAGACAATGACATGTGTTGTTGATTCTAGTTTGGTTAGGGTATTGTAGGCTGATCACTTGATTGTCCGAAAAGTAGGATGATCCATGCATGCTGTCGGATGGGTATGAAAATAGTCGGTCCTGCGCTTGATTTCTCTCTGGTCGTGTCAGTCAATCTGTCCCATCAGAATAAGGGATAGAACGAATAGCAGCATTCTTCATTAATGAAATCTCTCACTTCGCTCGCCAAAGTCGATAAGACGATAGTCCAAGGGTCGCAGGTTCAATTTTAAAGTTTATTTTTATGAATTTTGGTGCGTTTTCCTTATTTATGTTGAAAGAAAAAAGATGAGATTTCCAAATAAAAAAGATGAAGCCTATTCCAACTTTTTCTCTCAATTTCATCGCCCCAAATCTTATCATCATTTCGAAGATAATAATCTGCTTCAATCATCATTGTCTGAATTCGTCGAAGTCATTAGCATGAAATAGCAATAAGAGTAGCCCAAGTACAGCTCCTTGCAGCACTCCGGCACCCTCGTTCAGATCTCTACGAGCCTTATGCAAACGGTTTAATTTTACAGTAGACAACGGAATTTGAAGAAGTGACATGGATGGCTAGGTAGGCCAGCCGGGCTAACATGCACGACATAATTTTGTCACCACGCGTTGCCAACTTCACACTGAATAACGCCGTGATTTAGACAGTGACAAAACTATCGCGGCGTGCATGTTAGAATAGCTGAACACGCTCTAGAGCCGAGAGCTATGCAGTTGCACTCGTAAGTAGGTATCCCAAGGAATGTGTTTTAAAATGATGGATTATAGTTCAGTGTACGACGTCAATAATTTTATTTTTCTTAAGAAATCAGATGTTTTTTTTCCCATGGGTAATGATTATCACATGCTTCCTTGTCTGGATGATCCTAATAAAACGATGGCTTCGCAAACGAAGTCCGGTACCAAGCAGCAATATGTGTTCCTTCTTATTATTATTATTTTTTGAAACGCATTGCCATTTCTATAACTTTCCTGCTTCTGTTCCCCAAGTGAAGCAGTATAGTTAAGGACAATAGAAGCGGAATTCATTTCGTTGTACAATACTGAGAATACTCTTCTTAATGGGGGTAGTTTCTTGAGTTGTGATGCCTTTTTGGACGGCTTTTGTCCGTCTAATTCTCGATTACTTACCTACGCTACTCGTTACAGGATAAATGAAGCATTCATTCCACGATGTTATTAGCTTTATTTTATTTTGAAACAGACATAAGCTAAAGCATTTGAGTAACGGATTTTAGCAACTTCTATTTTTGATAACTAAATGCGTCCGACCACAGACATGCTGATAGAAAAAGTAGATAGTTACTTTATCATTTTACGTAGGTACTTTGAAAAAAAAATCGCTTAAAAATATGCTAAAAATTCGATCCATATTCCTAACTTCCCTTCCGCCAAATTATTAGTAAGGTCTTTCCGGACCCGCCTGATACGGAAGTTGACGTATCAAATAAAATTTATTATCGATGTCTCTTCCTTAACCAATATTTTTTTTTTTTTTTTTATTCCACTCATTCAAAAATATTTTAGTGTTCGTTCCTTGATTTTATTCAAATTTATGTAACATGCAAAACATAATAAAACTCTAACTTACGATGTGTTGAAGGGTTCAACATACACGATGTACACAACCGTCAGTGCATGTAAATGGGGTAACCGTTTAATGATTAAATTATAATGGCCTTGGGAGGAAAGTAGACCTTCATAAGTTAACCTTTTTTATGAGTGGGCAGCAAAATTTGATGCACAACGGTGTGATGGTCACCCTCTTAAATATTTAGGGTGACATCAAACATAAGGTGTTTGATGTGAAGGTGAATGTAATTTAAAGGCCTTTATTGCAATAAAATGATCCGCAGCTGTTATAGTTTAGATAATATTTTTACAGGAATAACGGAGACACATGTTCTGTCATATAGAAATTGGATACAACTTCGAGTAATATGCTCAACACAACACTTAGCCGCCTGGATCGTGATCACGTTTTATCTAAGTCAGGTGCCAGGTTAATGCCATCTGTACTTATTTCGTAGAAATACCTAAGGCTTCTAGCTGAACTTTTCTATCTTTTCTTTAGCCAAGACAACAGTCAATAAATATTCTACAAAAAGTTATATTGTAAGTATGACCTTTCATTCACAGAACTACCTCCATCCATAATTGAAGCTTAAAATACAATCACTTTTATGTATAATGCTATTTTCCAATACTGATAATAGCTATTGGAAAATATTTTCCAATTTATTTTATTTGCTGATCAGATAAACATCTGTCATATTGAATTGTTTTTCGGGCGGCCATTTCTGTGGTCTCATCTTTACGTTTGACGGCCATAAAGAGTCATAAATAATTTTAACGTTCACAAATGATGTTTATATTGTTTAAATTCAAAGATTTATGGCCAAATTTTATGGCGTGGAAGCAAACGCGTCTATTTGACCAATTATCGGTAGATTGGTATGTTCTGAATTTATCACCACATTTTAACGAGGCGATAAAATTCAATTTAGGAGTTTGACTTTATTTGAAGTTTCCGAAAATATAGTTTTAATGTTTCTAAATTCTCCACTTGAGAAATTTTGGGTTTAGTCGTTTATCAAACTGATAGATGTATAACGGCCGTGGTGTTTTGTCTAACATGCTGGAGCGATAGAAAAACATAGAATGTGCCAGCTGCATCTCCTCCCGAGCATGCTGTAAAAACCAGCTAAGGGATTCGAGGGTTTCAGTATATTGTAATTTAGGCGATGGGCTGACAACCTGTCACTACAGCTTATACAGATGTATCTTAAGCAACCTTCAAAACTTGTCAGACGTGGCCAACCTTTGTTTGGGTCGTTGAGGTTCTGCCTACACCATTAGGGATACAGGTATGATAGTATGTATGTATGTTTTGTCTAAAATTTTCAACAAGCAGACCTAGACAGACTTGAGACTTGCTTTTGCTATGTGGAACATTCGCGTTATCACCTATACGAAATTTTATGAAAATCCAATAAATTTTCCTGAAATAATTTCATCCGTTTCGAGCGGGCCTGCCTAGGCCCGCTTTACTGTCTGTACAAAATGAGTATAGTTTAGATTGTTCAAAATCCAAATTATCTTTCTACAACATTATTATAATTACTTTTTGCTATAGGTAAATTAAATATTTTAAATAAACGCAAATCTAAAATTGTCACTTCACAATTTGTAACTAAAATAACTAAGCATACGTAATTTTCATTCAACACTGACTTTTAAGATAAAACATCATCAATTTTCACAATAAAACTGTCACCACTCTTTTCATTGGACATAACGCGAATATGCCACCTTTACCCGTTTCGAATTTGCTTCGGAAAATATTTTAAAAGTATTGCAGATTTTATAGATTCTCGACTTTAGAGACGATCTGAATACAAATTAGATTCGAGTCGATTTTGAAAGCGAGTCGAGTACGTGTTTTAGCTTGAATATTTCTGTTTCATGTTTTTGTAAGAGATGGTTCAATGAAGTTGGAAAGTAGAAAGTTGAAAATATTTTTGGTGAACTTGAGTTTTGTTGCTAAATTGAGGATATTTGTTACCTTATTTCATAATACGAATGTAATACTGTCTAACATTTACATTCATTTCAGAGCTTAACGGCTAAGTAGTTTAGAATTAAAGCAAAGATTTTCTGGTGGCATATTGGGGTCAATTCTAGGTGCCATCGCTAAAACTAAAATTAAAATCTATCTCTCTCTCTTTTAAAATGATAAGATAGAAAAAGGACAGATGACTTATACTCTATGGTTTTAAACTTTCTGCCATCTAAATACATGGCGGTTATATTTGACAGATAACGCGTCAAATCTTGGTAAAATTATACGAAATTCATAGAGTATAATCGAAAACCAAAGAGTATAAATCTCATGTCGTTTTTTAAACTTTTTAATCTGAAAGAGACAGACAAATTTAATTTAGATGGCATCTAGAATCGAACTCGTTAAGCCTCAAAAAAAATATTTTTCACTCTAGCAAAATGTTATATCATTACATAGCGTCTATCTGTTAACTGGAAAAGATCGCGTTTAGCGATAAGACGGCCTTTGTGCACATTAATTTAAGATTATTTTTCTTTTTTTTTCTTTTGTGTACAATAAAGTGTTTTTACTTCTACTAAATTTTTCATAAAGTGTCTTTTGTCAAATTTCAGTTTTATGAGTTCACTATCTTTCTCTTGAGTAACGACATACAATATTGTCATCATAAACTCGGTCTATATCATCCAAAAAAACCTTTTCAAAATTTCAAATAAATTAGAAATTAGGTTCGCTAGGAATTCAGACAATTATTTCAAATTGAAATATATTAGAGAGAGACTTGAATCTGCAATAACATTTTGAGAAATCTTTGGAATATTTTCATTTTATGTAATTGCGTGAATTATTTGAATGACTGTCATAAGTTTTCCAAGCTGACTCCAAATTGAAAGTAAATTCAAGTAAGTTTGATTTTAAAGTGTTATTAAGTTAGGATTTGGGGCAAGGCTCTGGGAGATTGATTTGCAGGAATTAATGTAGAGCAAACCAGTACAAAAATATGTAGATACTTAGGTATGTAGGTTAGGCAGAAATTGCTACCTTAGCAATAAGGCCGCCTATGTTGTACTTTTGTTATGTTGTTTGTGTATTATTGTGTATTTGTCTCCTTAAGTGCAATAAAGTATTTTTGTATTGTATTGTACTTTATCTGTTAACTTTTTCCTCAACCTATGTATTTTATAGTATTGTGTGATGAGATGTCATTTATATAGTGCAGAATCTTGAAACTATGATAATATATTTTGGATTGGGTTTATTAATAATTAACAGTTAAAAAAACACATAGCACGACGGGTACATCTTATCTCTAAAAAGGAATCTCTTCCAGCTGACCTAAGGTAGTGAGATACGGTTCTTAAGTCTTGTCAAGCCCAGAATTCTCATCAAAAATCCTTAAATTTAAAAACACTGTCAATCTTTTCGGTCGGGACATACTAGGTAGGTACTATTTTACGTAAGACTAAAATCAACGCTCTTTTGTTTCTATTTTATTTACTGTTGTTTCTCTAAGATACAATTCCATTAAGTTGTATTTCACACTGCAGAAGTGAGATCATAATTATTTCACCGCCCTCCCCTACTAGCGTTTGTCGAAAGAATTAGATGCTAGCTATATAAATGCTACATTAAAAGTGTTTGAGTCCCTGTGGGAGTCTTCCCTAGTGTTACATGAATTACTCTAGCTAGGGTGGTAGAAACTTAAGTTAAATTCTCTACCTTGATGTATTTCGACACCCTTTGGAGTAACTTATACGAGTATCTTGTACTTTACTGATTTAGATTAATAGGTAGGTACTTACTGAT
The DNA here is from genome assembly GCA_029255725.1 of Scrobipalpa atriplicella. Classification (NCBI taxonomy): domain Eukaryota; kingdom Metazoa; phylum Arthropoda; class Insecta; order Lepidoptera; family Gelechiidae; genus Scrobipalpa; species Scrobipalpa atriplicella. The sequence continues at coordinate 47,079 of JARACY010001144.1, read as the reverse complement.
ATTTGATACTTGTTTAGTTTTACCTTAGTGACATTTTATTTTAACTTAGATTATTAGACCGATTTAAATCTAATTTTCTTTCCACCTTTTAAGTATTCTTACAATACAATATACTTTATTGTACTTATGAAAAAAAAAAATATCCTAGTACCTAAGACAGTAGGTAACATAAAAAAATTAAAGTGCAACACAGACGGCCTTATTGCTAAGGTAGCAATTTCTGCCAGGCAACCTTTGGGTTCTTCCTCTTCGTTTTCCGTGGATGTCGTGTTGTGGGGAACAACCCGTTGAACCTTATTCTCAAAGCTTACTGAAGCTGAATAGCAGCAATATACTGATACTGCTCGCTGAATTTTCTAATTTTCTTAACAAAGAAATGTAGAGTTTACTTAGTAGAAGCTAGTACGAGGCGGCTCTCTTAATGCCCCGACTGGTTTACTCCTTCTATCTAACTCGAACAAAGCTGAGGCCATCATTTATATAAACAAAGTGCGGCCTGCAGATTTTATGTTGTATAAGAAATTTCATCGTAAAAAGAAAAACTTTCTATGTTAATTAGTTACGGATAGTATGTATGTAATAATGTACCTACCTACCTACTCAAAAACGATGAGGAAGATCCTAAAAATTATTTCTCCATAATAAAATTACGATAATCGGAGTAATGTAGGGTCTTTATTTCGCGGGAAAATATCTCAAATTATTATTGGTGTATTGTTTTTTTTTTTGTATAAAAAGTATCCTATATGTTTCTTCTGGTTCTAAGCTACCTTCCCACCAATTTTCAGCCAAATCGGTTCAGCCCTTCTTGAGGTATAAATAGTGTAACTAACACGACTTTCTAGATTCCCACAGGAAAACTAAACATCGGGGTTCAAAAAATTATATAATGCTATAGATTCGTTAAGGGCAATATGTAACTAAATCTTGACTAAAATTATTTCTGTCCCTTTCTGTTCTCTCATAATAAAAAATGACAGCTATAGACTTATTTTATTTTTGGTTAAGTCGTGTTTTTAGCAACTACGAATAACTACTGATGTTGATTTCTCATTTGTATTTTTTGTATTTATTTCAAATTAATAAAACTAAATCATTACACCACTCATAAATTAACAGATCCAAATATGCGTCTCCTTTTATCAGGTGTTCCTGTGGCAACCCAAAAAGACCTAGGCCTGTGATAGGGCTAGCCACTAAAGAAACCATTTAATGTTTCTTAGCTATCATATCGCCGGGTAAAGAAACACCACTTTACATTAAATTTATACAAAGAATACATTTAATAAGTTTCTATGCATAGCTAAGTGGCAAGATGAAATGTAAACTTTTTATAACTACACGCTCTTTCTGAAGTATAAACTCTATTAACTTTTGTTATTCTTGTCTTGTCTAGATTAAAAAGAAAACGAAATATTAACGACTTTACAAAGAGAAACTTGAATAACTAAAAGAGAGAATTGAGTAGGTATTCTTTTCTATCTTAAAATTTAAGTGAACATTTTACTATCAAAAATTGCATAGTAATAAAAAAGACATTAAGAGTATACATATATACGTACCTACATACTATCACGCCTATATCCCTAATGGGGTAGGCAGAGCGTCAACGACCCAAACTATAAGGTCGTTCCGCCACATCTGACAAGTTTTGAGGGTTGTTTAAGATAGATCTGTGTATTGCTTTAGTGACAGGTTGTCAGCCCTTCACCTAAATTACAATATAAGTACTGAAACCCTCCAATCCCTTAGCTGATTTATACAGCATGCCCGGAAGAAGATGCAGCTGGCACATTCTATGTTTTTCTATCGCTCCCAGTCCAGCATGGAAGTTTATGAGTTACCTATGTCTGTTAAAATTATAATAAATAATTTATTTTTGAAAATTAGAATTTTCATCATAAACATAAACCGTTTCATATAGGTACGTATTCCATAAAAAGTACAGATAAATATCTGGGATAATGTAGTTAAAGATTCGCATGAAGAAATATCTACATTGTATCGGTCGGGAATCGAAGCCGCGACATTAATCCGAGCAGGAATCCCATTGTTTTGTCTCCGATTTATTTATATCGGCCATCCGAACGATTTCCTTTAAATACAGATCCGTATTAAGGATAAAAGATTTTATTCGGTTTGCGGAGAGAGGTTTTAAGTATCAGTTCGTGAGCAATGACGTCATGGTTTGAAAGTACATGAGCGTCAAGTCGTGAGCTTAAGACCTGTGTCTGTGTTTCCGAATGCAAACAACCCTCAACACTTCAAATTTAGAGTGAACAGGCGTCTTCTGGGTGAGCTCGCTCCATCGTCGACTCTATTTCTGTTGTCAAGAGCAAACCCATTACTATTATCATTATAAACTGTTGTATTGAAAGAGACAAAAAATATTTTTTTCATGTCAATATCACAAATATGATAAATATCATACAAAACTAGATCTAATTAGCTTTAATTGTAGAGATTCTTCTAACTATAAATATACCTAGTCTACAAAATAGCTACTCTACCGTTCTCACTACACTTCTTTACACCATAAATACTCAGAGGTTATTTAAACAAATGCCATGAAAAACCACCTCCATATGAGTCTCTAAGACCTCATATATTTGATGACAAGTATGGTCATCAGACTTATAATACGGACCTCCGTCGAAGATTATAAAATGTCTTCGTGTTCGCGGTTTATGTGATATTGTGTGCGTAAGCGCAGTTATTGTACACGTTTTAAAGATATTGTGGGCTTCTGCAATAGAATATGTGATTTTTAGTGCTTGGTTTATCAAATATTATCTAACATTTGTGGTAAACATACATATGGTAAAAATATAACTAAGTATAATGATTATGATGAAGATTTTAAGAGTGGCTGAAAACCAGGACTAGAATACCGATCAGTATTGTGTGACCTATTGTGACACTGGTAAATCGAAATATTGTAACTTTTTTCTTTAGGTTCCTTCCTATGTTTTTTAGTTTACGTAAAATATTCCCTTTACCATTTTAGTAAAGCTAGGTGGCTCATGGACTATAGCTCGTTGTCCAATAGACAGCTGTCAGTTAGTTAACTAACGGCAGTTCGAGGTAGTAGTTCTAGAATAATCCTGGGTGCAGTTGAATTGTTACTAGCTAACATTCCGAACAGTTTAATAAAGACCGAATCAATTCGCAGCCAATCAAAAAAACTACTACAAAAAAAAAAATAGCTTTGAAGTTCCCATTTTCGAGCGTTGACGAGGTTTCCGTTCAAAAATCAGATCTCGGCTGAGCGTCCAATGAGTGCGTTCTGAAGTGTATTTTTTATTTAAATCACTCGAAATTCGATAGGTTTTTCATTGAAATTGCTTTTGAAGTTTCTGAACGCGGACCAAGTTGACACGGAAAGTTAATTTGGTTTTTAATTTGGTTTTAAAATAAGAGCATTGGATATTTCCTGGACATTTTCTTTACGGAACAATGGGCTCAGCGGCACAAAATTGAAACATTATCACAAATTTCGAAATATTTCCTTCCTTCACTCGTGCTGTTCTTTTTAACAAAAATGTATTATATCTGTAGTAAGTATCTGCTTTTGAATATGTCTCAGTACGAGACGAGCTAACCATTAGATTTTATTTTTGTAAATATTTTTGTCATTCGTGTGCAATAAAGCGTTTTGCTTTACTTACTTATAAAAAAACTTGCAGTAAGCGGTATATCTTTTAATTTTATTTCAATCAGATTGCACGCACCGCCATCAACTTGGAAATTAACATTCGATATTCATTCGAGACTCGTCTCGGTTCCCAATCTCGATCCGTCCGATCTGGAATCGATTACCGCGGGAATGCCAAGTCTGCGACGTCGTATCCCAACCGAAATTTACTTCGGGGCGGGTTCGCGGTCGACGAAAAAAAAATAAGATGAAGAGTCAGTGTAAAACGACCTTATAAATGTAAAGGGTTCCTTATAAGTTTTTCTCAATAGAGATTAGGTTGAATTCACGCTTAGCTGGCTTAGCGTAGAACGGTTATAGGTTTCCTGGAAGAAATTTCTACCTTAGCAATAAGGCCGCCTATGTTGTACTTGTCTTTTGTTGTTATCTGTTGTGTTTCATGATTTGTTTCTTATGTGCAATATAGTATTTTTATCTTTATTTTTATTATATTTATAAGTTATAAGTTATATTATCAACTCTGGTGTGATTCTTGTCATAGCCAATAGGTATTGAATACGATGATCGGGACCTATCCCACCAAAAACATAAATGTGAAACTGGAAGCAAAGTTCATGATGGTATGGTGGTGGTGTGTGGAGGGAGCCAAGTCTAGGGTTTAATAAAAATAATAAGTAGTAATTCTTAGTATTCTCCGAACCAAAGAATCATCTTACAACATGTCAGGAGATCGGGTGACTCAGGTTGTCTCGCCATATGAAATACCCTTTCTTAAAGGCCCCCAAAAAAGATCACATCATCAAAATTAGCCGTCGATATATCGAACCTCAATTTGGGGTCTCAATAATTATACCCTACATAATTATTATGTTCGCCGTGAGGTCCGTATCATGAGAGGGTACCTGTTTTATAACCGACTACGCAAAGTTAAATGTTAAATTGTGTTTTCTTGATCCGCCATAGAACCTTAAAGACTTGACTACAGAAAATCAGTCACATTTTTTTTATCTTAAAATAATAGTCTTAAAATTATTAAGTCATGTCGTTCTCTCCATGTTTTGCATTATAATTTGATTCACTTCCCATAATTCGTACAAGTAGAAATACAATCGTGCTTAGCTTAGACCCGATACAATAATATAAAGTTGAAATTCAATACACACGTCTAACGTATTTTGATATCTATGATATAATATAATTTAAAACAAAATGTTGGAAAACAAAATTGACTCAAAGTAATTTCGTTAAATGCATTATTCATAGTCGGTTAATTTTTTAATTAAACTTTAGCTGCTAAAAAATCCAAAACAGTGTGATTTCTGAAGTAGGTTATAATTAAATTTCGGAGAGATTTTAATTGGATCCATAATAATTGGGTGTTAAGGGTATTTTGTAGTTATTTATATGTTAATTTGATTAATTTAAATAATGGTCATTGTGATGAGTCTCTAGATATTTTATTGTTTCTGTTGATAATTTGAGAAATGAAATTCATTTGACAAAGAAATTTTCTTTTTACATCTAGTGTATTTTAAGGCTTCAAGTTGAGATTTCTCCATCGTTGACTATGTCTTGATCACTTGTAAGTGAAATTCTTTTCATGTTCAGAAATATATGTTGGAGTACCTTCAACATTCTTCATAACTAGTTAGAACTATTTTCAGTCGTTTTCTGTGTTCAACTCGTCTAAGTCTAGGTTGGTAACATAGTTCAACTCTGGGAATCTTGATAGTTGCATGCAGCTAAGTTTGATAACCTCTCAAAGTAGATTCTCTAGAATATATAGACAGACTATAGAACAAAGCGTCTGTTAATTTGTTGAAACATAATCACGACTGTATCCCTTACGCCCTAAGGCTTACGGGTAGGCAGAGCGTGAACGACTGACAAATTCAGAGAATCAGTTCAGATGTGATTGTAGATGGCACGTAGAGAACTCAAGTTTATCAGTTCATCGCAATACTCTAAGGCTCGTATTTATAAAGCGATCTATTGAGATCAATATTAAGTATGGATTTGATAGATCGTTTTGTACTGAAATGACATTTCTGATACGGACTCAAACTCGCTGTTACTCTTGAGAGCTGATTTTAAATACGGGCCTAAAACTTTCCACTACTACTGCTTTTTACAATAAGCCCAGAAGAGAAGCAGCTGAAACATTCTATGTTTTTAATCCACCTCATCTGGAATGGAAGAACTCAGAGCAATGAATAAAGCGCTGTGCTCTGTTCTAGAGAATATTATTTTATGTATTTCTATAATATAGGCTGCCCTATACATTCTTAAGAACACTTTACGTCCCAACAATATAATTACGCCCAATAAAAACTCCTCATAAAACCAGCTGATTGCACTGCCGATATAACTCAATTATATTTATCGATGCATTCGTAATTAGCCAGCATAACTGATCTTACAATTATTCTTATCTACACCATACGGGGAATGTGCTATCTCTCATCGAGTTAAATTCGCTACGGTGTGAAGGGATAGGTTATGTTGATTATTGAAAATATATTAAAATGAAAAAACTAATATACTCTTTCCCTCTCTCTCTCTCTCATGTTGAGTGAGCTTTTCGAGTCTGATGAACCCTGGTGTCAGAGTTTTAAAACTGCACAGCTAATAGGCCTGTGACATGGTTTGTGTACCGATGTGACTACAAAGATACTAACAAATTGGTCCTTAGAGCGTGTAGTTCAATCAAATAATAAATTTATTACTTCTAAGATTTGTAATGTCTATTATGTTGGATTGGAACAAAAAACAATACTTATAAAGCTCTTTTTCATCTAAATTTATCGATACCTTTCGTGATAAGCCAGCATAACTAACTGATCCTACAATTACTCTTATCGGTAAGTATACGGGGAATATGCTATATCTCGTCGAATTCAATTCGCTTCGGTGTGAGAGGCGGTTAAGTAATAAGTTATATTCTTGGTGATTAATAAAATATCTTTAATATAAAAACCATACAAAATATACTAACGAAATCATCGGCCTGACACAGCCAATTTTCTAAGACTATTTTAGATACAATGAAGTCTGTTAAAATAAGAACAATTAAGGGTTCTGATATTTCAGCACATCGCCTAAAATGCATTAAATAGGTACCTACACTGAATTTTTCAGCTGTCTGGAAAGATAAACAACTGATATTTAGTATGATTTCTATGGTTCCTAATTCTAAAAGCAAGTTAATAAAGAATCTGTAATTAACTAAGCATTTTTTTTTTTGTTGCAGGTACCTAAGATATTTCTACTAAGAATTTTCTACAAGAAAACCTTAAAGGACAAGGGTAATTAAAAAAAAAAGATGTTAACATTTTCCTCAAAGAAGTTCCAACATTTAATCAACTAACGAAACTCACGGCGGAAATTCATTATTTATTAATCGTTAAAACTGCATTTCTACGTAGACGGCAGAACGCATTTAAAAGCGGGGAAGTTGCGGAGTTGTTTGTGAAAAGTAAGTAAATTGCGGAGGGATGGGCACTAAGTTCGTTTGACCGCTTCTGGGGCGGAAACATACGGGACGCAAGTTTGTACGGGGCAGCGCGCTGCAGCGGGTGCAGAAATAACATAGGATAATTTATTATTACTGCACGTAAAAAAAAAATATACAACACAACAGAATACAGCATAAAAGACAAATTCAACATAGGCCAAGCTTAACATAGGCCTTATTGCTAGGATAGCAATTTCTAATGGAAACGCGGCGAGTGTTACGGGCACCTTTGCATCCCCGTTGCAAGATAGGGGTAAATGCAAAATTAAATTACAATATTATTCAACTTATATGTCTAATTATAAACGAAACTTCATAAGCACTTACAACTTGCAGGTGTGCAGCAACAGTCCAAAAAGACCTAATGATGAGATCCTGGGGAAATCTTAACAAAATGACTTATTTAAAAATATCTATGAGCACAATTCAGTGAAAAATACCCCAGCGGTTTTGTTCATAAGAAAATTACTCAAGCGTTTTCGCTCGTAACTACCACCCGTGTGTTGCCATCTCCACAGATACTGCAACTAATTATGAATTCCAGAATTTCCGCTACTAAATATGCGCTATCGCCGTTCTCATTCTACTGCGTTGCGTTTATTATATTTAAGGCGTTTGCTTCTAGCTTGTTAATGTTATTGTTTGTTATTTTGTGCTCTAGAGTAGGAATTAGGTCGCAGCTTAGGAAGTCCGCGGTTCACAGCTTTTAGTATTGTTTTGATATTTCTACTCCTATTAGCATTGTATTTCTTAGAGGCGAGAAATCATAACAAATTCTGTCTGATTTTTGAGTTGCGAACAGAACAGAGGTGGCGCATTTTTAGGAATAAAGAACATATTGTAAGAATTACTTCATATTGTCGCAAAATCATGAAAATGTTTACATTTGAGATACAATTTAATATATTACTAAAACTGGCGCCACCTCTGCTCTGTTCGCACTTCGCAGCTTAAGAATATTTTTGAAGTATTTAGGCTGGGTGAATTTTACTATAATTATAGTAACCCGTACTTCAATATCTGTGTTTTATAATGTCTTGGTCATAACTGATAATAACGAACATATAGGTGTTTAATTGTTCGAATTCGCTACTATTGGGATCACTTAAGAAAGCTGCATAGTTGTACTAGTGATCTATGAACAACATTAAGTTCCCCTGACCTAACACCATCGCTTGTCTTTGAACTGCACCCACTCGATCACGTTTGATATGGTAAATCCTTTATATGTAGAACTGCGGACGATACAGGCACACCGGCTCGATACAAAGGTGATTCTCCAAACGCATTCGTCTGTGCTTCTGCTCTGTTCTGTTCTAGGCTACTGTCAATAAAAGGGTGCATAGAAATTGAAGAATTTGTGCAGTATAGATCCTTTCTGCAAATGGCTCCTTTAAAGTTCTAGTACCTAAGCCATAGTCTAAATCTTTTCTGATATTTGTTTATGAGTAAAAATGATATAATTCAAATATTTATTCTTCTTTGCTATTTATGACCGTAAATTATCAGGAAGGTCTTTGAGTTGATTTTTAAAATACGTAAAGATATTTTCCCACGAATGTGGTTCAAAGGGTTTGTGAGATTTGAACAGTTCATATTAAATTGACGACACGTTTTCGCAAACTTATGGTTCAATTCGGAGTTTATGGGTTCATTCTCAGCGAGTCACAACAACGTTTTACAGCTTAGCGTGTGCGTAGATTTATTATTAACGGATAAGTGGAGGTTTTTTTTTAAAATTTAAAATACAATTATTTCCAAGTGCATTGTCATGAACATTGCAAATCCTTATTTATCAACTTTTTTATTTTTCCAATATTCTGGCTAGATGCATTCCGAATTCACGAATGTCCAAGGTTTCTGTGCCAGTGCGGTAGAAATTTCCTACGGTCTGAGAAACAATAATACCGGCTCGCCACAGACCCAGCAGCAGGATTATACCCGATTTTCCCGGAATATCCGTGTCTATTGTTCCCGGTTATTTAGTGTTCTGGCGATTTGGGATGAACCGGGATTCCTTGTTTGAAGTTTCGGACTGCGTTATTGACAATAGGACGAAGCTATGACGTCATTCCCGAATGAGTGGAGACGGATCGGGTTACCGGGGCGGCAGAGGACAGAGGTATACCTAATTTGGATGTGCTTCTCCAACCGAGACACGTATTTGTAAGTACTCTTCACGTGTGTCTCAGTGAATTGATAGATTGTAGCGGTGGTATGTTTGGTGGTATAGTATAGCCTAGAGCAAAGTACCTAGGCGTATCGAAAAATAAACAGTAACAACACGCTCCTGCCTTGGTGAGGAAATACGTATGTGAGATGATGGTGATTAATGAATAACACTCTCCTATCCCGTATAGAATCAATCCCACTATCTCTGGAACCAAAACCAAATTCTGAGACCATTAAATAGCAGCAGACGAAGCAGCGCGCTGTGCTCTTTGTATGGAAATGTTGAGGCTTTTCGATCTGTATATTCATCTCAGTTCTAAGTAAACAAAAGTAAATTTTTCTCATAAAATAATTATGGAGATCCCAACTCTCCCCTTGCAAACTCGTGATACAATAAGATGTATAATATTCGGGGACTTGTGATCCGGATAAGCTCGAACTGGGTATGGCTACACCCGGATGTAACAATACAGGGTGTTAGGATTGTGGAAAACAAAGTGAAAAAAAAAAAACTAGATTAGGTAATAATTATATTATGCAAAAATATTTTATTCGTATTTTGATCATAGGGTACCTATTTAAAATAACAAAACCATTCTTTGACAAATGGGTAAAAAGTATGTTCGCCAATTGATAAATCGTTTATTTCCACAATACATAGGTAAAATCACACGAAAATAAAAAACTCATTCTCAGATTTATTTTGCGCTGAGATGATATGCCTATGCCTAGCCTAGAGCGACATTGTTTCTCTCAATGTAACCACAGTACCTATTGAAATAGAAATAGAAAATAGAAAATATTTATTTGTCACCAAATAAGTACAAACATTTTCTTAAAGTAAAACTTATTACCTAAGAAATTTCTTAATTGAGTTAGAATTTAGGCGACAAAAAGGTCACGCTCAGCATATGCTACGGAGGTGTAGGTCACCGCCATAGCGCTATTACCGCTGTTGAACCACGGACAATTTAAAAAAAAATATCCTACATCTAGGATCATATTGTATTTTAAGTTAACGAGATTCCTCTTTATAATGTTTATATTTTCTTTGACACCGTGTATACTTGGGTATCATATAACCGGATTTGCACACCCGGATAAGAACTCAAGGGGAAAATATTGTGAAAACGTCTCGCACGTGTTACTCAATTAAATTAAATTTCATACGTGCTCCAGAAAATATGAAAAACAGGTAAGATAAGATAAGATAATCATTTATTTGCAAGAATACAGTAAGAATAAGGTCTTAAAAATTATATGATTGTACAATGTATTCAGCCTACAAGTAGGCGTGCAAATATAAATCTAAAAAACAAAACATAAATTAGTAATGTCAAGAAATATTTATAATTATTTTACATTGGTCCTTTTAGCTAAAAATATAAAATTAACATAATAATCAGATAAAAATAGCAAATAACATCAAATTTTAAAATCTAAATATTCTCTTACACTATAGAAGCAATGTTGTAATAACCATTTTGTCAGATTAGTTTTGAAAGATTTGCCATTATGTTGCTTTAAGTAGTCAGGAAGCTTGTTATAAATCAAGATGCACATGTGATAAATATTTTTTTTGTAAATGACTTTGGTAGCTCGTGGTTGATACAACATGTTCATAACTTTTGGCCTAGTCTGTCTTTGTGAAACTTCACCACAAGTTTTCCAGAATTCAGGATGGGAGGCAACGAAGACGCAAACATCTCTTATATACATACAGGGTAATGGCAGAACATTCAGCGCCTTAAAAAGAGGCTTGCAGCTATCATCAAACCATGCGTTAGAGACAGCGCGGATACATTTCTTTTGTGCTCTGAATGCCCTGCCAACATCCACCGAATTCCCCCAAATTATGAGTCCGTAGCCAAGAACGGATGCTACATAGCCGTGGTAGGCCGTTAAAGCTGCTTCAGTAGAAACAGTTTTTCTCAATCTCTTAAGGGCAAAAACGAAACGGTTCAATCGACTACAGACCGATCCTACATGTTCCTTCCAATTAAGGTGTTTATCAATTGTTATGCCCAGAAACTTGACGCTGTCAACTTCATCTACCCTATCATTGTTGTGTGTAAGACAAATAGGCTTAGGTGTTGAATTATATGATCTGACCTGCATACACTTTGTTTTACCAACATTGATATGCAGATCATTTGTCTCCATCCAGTTTATTACATCTTTAAGGGCATTATTTGCGACAGTCTCGAAATTAGATTTATTTTCACACTTAATAAGTAGAGTAGTGTCGTCCGCAAAAAGAATACACTTGTGGGTAGTAGCATCAGGAAGATCATTCGCGTATAGAATAAAGAGCAAAGGCCCAAGTACGCTTCCCTGTGGCACCCCGGAATTGTTTGGTCTAAATTCTGATCTGTATGTCAGTTTAAGAGGCAATTGGTTAGAAACAGTGGTTCTTGTTATTTCCGTACTTTGAGTCCTCCCAGTAAGATAACTTTCTATCCAATCCAGAGCTTTACCACGAATACCGTACAGATTTAGTTTCCGCAAGAGCTTTTGATGATTGACAAAATCGAAAGCTTTGCTCATATCAAGGAAGATCGACGCAATAGTTGTTCCGTTGTTAATACTTGTTGTAATAGTCCTTATTAGGTCAAAGCAAGCATCTGTTGTCGATCTCCCTCTGCGAAAACCATACTGTTCCGGTTTAAATATTTTGCAACGTTCTAAAAACTCGTGCAGTCTAATGTGCATTGCTTTTTCAAAAACTTTTGACAGCGTTGGTAATAAAGTGATAGGCCTATAGTTAGATGGATCTTTTTTGTCGCCTTTTTTAAACAGTGGTCTGACAATGCTAATTTTGAGACTGTTTGGAAAACGACCCTCGGTAAAAGACAAATTAATAATGTGAGTAAGTGGGTAACATATATGAGATGCGCAAGATTTTAGTATTGAAGTTGTTATATTGTCATGCCCACTAGATGTGCTATTTTTAAGACTCATTATAATGTTATATATTTCTGTTTCAGTAACAGGTTTCAAGAAAATTGTGCTAGAATTTATTTTATTTATATTTGATTTAAATGTTATATTGTTCGGTTTCTTGTTTTGGTTATTTGTCAAATCTATGAAATAATTATTAAAAACATTACAAATGTCAAGAGGTGTAGAATAACTATTGTCATTAAAATGTATTTCATTGATATCATTATTTTTGGGTTTATCAGAGATATTCGAAGTAATTATATCCCAAGAAGCTTTACACATATTTTTATTATTATGTATGTATTTATGATTATCATTTTTCTGCGCATTAATAATACATTTCCTCAAAAGATTATTATATGATTTAAATTTGTTTTTGTTTATACTTTTATTAGTTTTTGTCATTCTATATGTAATGTATAATTTTCGCTTTGTACTACAAGATTTTTTTATTCCTTTGGTTCGCCATTTAATTTTTTTAGATCGATTGTTGTATTTTTTCCTTATGATAGGGAAGCATAGATCGTGGAACAGGCATAACAACTCGTAAAAAATGTCAAACGCACTTGAAAGGCAGTTTGAACCCAAAACATCACTAAAAGAAAGCGCTGATATACACTCACGAAACTTTTCAATGTTGTTTAGATTGAAATCTCTCCTATCCTCATACCAGGTGGTATAAACCGGTTGAAGTTTTTTAACTTTAATGGTTAAGGTCTGGGCAGCCTCATGGTCGGAAAGTCCTAGATAATGATTTTTTGACTCTACTGGCTTTGTATTGCTGGCTATTTGATCTATGCATCCATTTTGCCTTGTAGGTGAGAGGATGTGTGGTTTTAGGTTATAGTTATGCAATATATTTTTAAGGGCCTTCGCCGCATTGTGTTCTTTAAGTACGTCTATGTTCCAGTCACCACATAACACAATTTTCTTTTTCATATACTTTGAGGTTAATAAATGCAATAGTTTATCAAGTTTGTAGAGAAATACACCTATATGGGACTTAGTTTGCACGGGGATTCTATATACAGTTATAACAATAAGATTCATGTCAGTAATTTCCACACCACAACATTCAAAATAATCCTTGGAGGCTAATTCCGATACATATGACAATTGTTTAAACTCTATGTGGTTTTTTAATAAAATGCATGTACCTCCTCTGCTTTTGTTGCGGCAAAATGCTGAACCTAGTTTATAATTATTTAATTTTATATTGGGCTCCGAGCCTATTTTAACATTGGTTTCACAAAAGCACATAATGTCAACTTCTGTTCCATTTTCATGTAATTCTAGTAAAGTAAGTTCCATCAAATCTAATTTGTTGCAAAGACCTGCTATGTTTTGATGAAAAATAGTTAAATTCTGATTATTGCAAGATTTTTGAAGTACTTTGGTACTGTTTCTGTTTATCGTTGGCAAGTAAATCTTATTACTTTTAGGGACGAAAAAACGATGATGAGATTATCGCATACAGGTACATTTTGTTTTATGTAGATTTATAATTAGTGAAAGAACCGTGTGTAATGTATGTGGTGCTGAGTTAAAATAACATGGTCTCCTTGTGTTATCATTATCATATACACGAGTGTCAAAATCTATCCTAACTTAAATGTTTACTACATTAACGTTAATCTGTCCGGGCCATGGGAATTAGAGTTATAGTCGGTTTGATACTCTTCGAAGAAACGGATAATTTTGTTATTATCACTTTGCAAGATTGTCCCTGATTTGGTAAGGTCAATGTAGGTATCTCTGTGCGTGCTAATACCGTGCTTTGTAAGCTTGGTGAAGGCAACGGTAGGCCAAGGCTTGTAAGGCGGTCTGAATCTTCTGACATCATGGTCCATCGGTCGTCCGTCGACTTAGAGCAACACGGCCTTCCGCTCGCGAGCGGAAGGCCGTGTTGCTCTAAGTCCGTCGATTAGACAACCCAAAGATAAAATGAAAAAGAACCCCTCAGTTACCCGCCCTTTGAAGAAGCCGGATAAAATCTCTCGCTTTTTTAAATAAAATGTAAGAGTCACAGGCCAGTCCAAACCCCTTATCTACATACATACATATGGGGTAGGTAGAGCGTCAACGACCCAAACAAAGATCGTTCCGCCACGTCTGACAAGTTTTGAGGGTTGTTTATGATAGACCTGTATATTGTTGTAGTAACAGATTGGTTGTCAGCCCATCGCCTAAATTACAATATACTGAAAGTCTGAAACCCTCAAATTCCTTAGCTGGTTTTTACAGCATGCCCGGGAAGAGATGCAGCTGGCACATTCCATGTTTTTCTATCGCTCTCAGTCCAGCATGGAAGTATCCCTTATCTATATTATACAGTATGCCCCGAAAAGTCCTAGTCAAACACAGGGTGCTCGTTTTAGCATTCCCCACACACCCGCCTCGTGGTAAAGGCTAATCATTTGTATCGTTTGTCAAAACGAGCAAATATTGGTTGAGTGGGAAAAGGTGTAAGTCGTGTTTGTACAGATATTGGAAAATCTAGGAAAAAAAAAATATTTTTAGAAAAATTTCGCCTGATACTTTTAAGGGCATTTCAAATTTTATTGCTGTAGTGACGGATTATGTTAGCCCTGCATGGGCTACATATTAATAGTTGGTAGGTGCAGTGGGCAGCAGGTCGAGTTACCACTTTGGCGGACCAATTTATACTAGCTATACAGTATAACCAGGTAGTTAAAACCAGTTTATATTGGTCCGTGAAATGGATAACTCGACCTGCTGCCCACTGTACATTGAATGTTTTTATCTGCTTTTTCATGAAACCTAATCCAGCACTATTTTACATACAGTTTTTATATTAAAGCTTTTGTACGGTGAGTACATGTCAGACCTATTATTCCCCTATTAATGCTATTTCACAATATAGATTTAAACTGGAAGCAACTGCGCTATGTGATTTTGTTCAAAAGCTCTAAATATCTGAACTTATCTTTTGTGCTACATCAGTAGGTAATATTGGTTACACAACTTTACCACTTCACCACGCTATCTTCTCAAACATTATTTGTATCGTTCTTATCGTCTGGACGTGATGTACATCTGTCACATTAAACGAATATTTGGTTGGGAATGAATTTGGTAATTTACTACTCGTAAGGTAGTCATATAAGGTAGTTATTTATTAGATATTTTTTTTCGCCTTGTAGCATTAGGTTGTCGAATATCATCATATTTTTATCTGACCGTAGAGATATGAAAATTTGTATTTATTATTGTAAAAACTGAAGTAATAAAGATGAGCTCAAGCTAAGCCGGGGTGATTACTATTACAAAAACAAGTTTTAACTTATTTTTAGGCTAGGTAGCACTGTGTAGTTTCTCATTTTTTTAAAATTATTACTATTATTAACTCAAGACCGAGACGTGTGGCGTGAAAGGGGGGAGGCCTTTTATTTGCCCTGCAGTGGGACACTATACAGGCTACATAAAAATAAAAATAAATTGTTTAAACAAATTTGTTTCCCGCTCATTTGAATGAGACACCTAGATAGGCATAAATTGTAACATACAGTCGGAACATGTGCGAACATGTCCCACTGAAACTACAGGATGTTCGCAAATCCTGAGAGCCTGGTACCAGCTCTGTGACATACGTTCTATGCGTGGGTTAAATTCTCTTGGAAGACGGTGAGGGTATAGTGGCGTCAGATTAGCGAGAATCTGTAAGGCGCTGAATCAGATTTTTTCTTAGCTCTCATAAAAAATATTTGTGAAACTTAAATATAAGTATATGCTCAGGGTTTTTTTTTTAATAGCCTATAAATCGTCCCACTGCTGGGCAAAGGCCTCCCCCTTATCTCTCCAGGCGTCTCTGCTCAAGGGTATATTAACATAAAAAAACTCCAAAGAAACCGATACTTGCGCCGCAAAATTTTACCGAAGTTGAGGAGAAAAGCACAATGACATTAAGTTATTATATTCATCCTGCGTTTATAACTAACGTAAAAATTTAGTTTTCGTGCTGTCTACCTTACTAAGGTCAAGTCCAAGTAAAATTGTAGATCTCAGTAAAATATTTTAATTTTCTAACGTACGGCCATCCACCTGTAATTCAGTCTATCTGTGGTCAGTGGTCATAGTGTAAGGTTCCAATTCCGCTTTCCGCTCCGCTTATCATTAAGTTATCACCCTTAGCAAATCCCAGACATTGTACATTCCGAAACACGTATCTCTCATAACGAACTGTATGGCAATTCACACTACACTTTTAGGTACTTTCACACTATGTCGCGAGTTTAGACAAGTTCTAAATTTGTATTGAAGTACCATATGCTACTAAGAATTTCTACTAATAATATCCTTTTATAAAATTAACTAGTATAGAATTTTTTTGTTGTTCATAATTCATAAACAAGTAAGTAGGTACATAAATAGTAAAAAATAATAACAGAACCAATGGCAAATTTTTTGAGCGATCAGTTTTTTGATGACAATTATTTACCCCTAAGCACTTGTTATAGCAACATCAGAGTAAAATTTAAAATAATAAATTATCTTTGCAAATACATGAAGGAAATACCGCAGAAAAATATTCCAATATCCAAACACATAATAAATACAAAACATTGACTTCGGGTAACAGCGCTGAAGGCATGATCAATATAAACATTTTCGGTCAAAATATCAAATTCCACCAAAACCAAGAAAAGGGAACTATCGTATTACTCCCCATCTTTGAGACTACCATTGGTTCTCGATCGAAAGTGCGTTTTTTTTTCCTTACCAGTTTTTTTATAATCTACTTACTGTGCTTGACTTTGTCAAAAGCCGCCTGCAGGCTGAAGTCAAAGTAAAATATTTAAATACTTCTGGATTAATTTTTTGGTACTAGTGTGAAAAAGAAACATTTTATACCTATATCACCGTAAATACTGATACTTTAATTTTATCTTCAGCCGTTGGCATCAAGTTGTGCAGCGCAGCCATCCGTTTCTCGCTGCGGCCACCCTTAGATCGTCAATATTTCGAGAACCTATAGTACCGCGTCGAATGGAAATAGGAGCTTCATCGGTTTATGCGCATAAACTGAACCGCACCGTTTACCCCGCATAAACTACGCACCGACTATTGAATCCACTGTGTTTTGGACTAGTTGGTTTGGTACTTTTGTAGCTTAGTCAATAAGGTAGTAAGTTTGATTTGAGAACACTCCTTCTTTTATTTTATATGGACTTTTCAGTGGCCACAGAATAGACAATGCAAATAAGTAAGTATTAAGGTCGATAAATACGTATAGTTAAAAAAGGTAATTATGACCGTCTTTTTTTTCTATACGGTAAAAAACTAGAATTTGATTAACTTTCTTACAAAATCACTAAAACAACGAATAAAATCATCGACATAAAAGCTTAAATAATTCCTACTCACCTACTCGTAAATAACCCTTTACTTAACAACAATACTGCACAATTCACAAAATATAAAACATAGACTTTACTTTCAAGAAAACCAATAACTTCGTACCAACTTCCGGAAGCAAAATCAACCTTATTACAATCACATAGAGTGCATGTGGCGTTACCAGATTTAATTCAGAAGACCGCGACAGACCTACGTGCAGTTGTAAAACGGTCTCTAATACAAGGACATAAGATACCATTATGTCTGGCTGAAGAATAACAGTATATAAACTGGGTTCACATTGTGTGTAACATTTATCCTTAAATATGGTAGAAGTGGTGAATTGTTGTGTACTGTAAGGGGACTATACGGATTTGCGGGTATTGTTGGAGATTTTTATGGGGTTTCTGTGATAAAGTGTCGTTTTAAACGGTAAGAATATACAATAGTTAGTGCTATAGATTCGTTGAGGGCACGACATCACTAAATCTTAACTAAAATTATTGCCGTCCCTTTCTGGTCTCTCATGATAGAAAATGACAGGTATAAACTTATATTAGTTAAGTGTGAAAGGCTCTTTTATATGGCCTTTCTGATAAATGTCGAAGAACATGAAACGCATCGGTTCTTTATTGATCTTTATTGAACACTGCTTTGTCTTCATTTCGACTCTTCAGATGCGGAAGTGTCCGCATGACACTTGGTTTGCAAGCTCTTATGAGCTTAGCTTGTTTGGTTATATTTGTTATTTTGCATCTACAAATTGCTATTTAACCAATTAGAAACAATACTTCCACTTTTCCCACAGGTGAACGATCAACAAAATACTTGCCTCCTTCTGTACAATATAACTCTAAACGAGTATTAAATTCGTTTTGCACTCTTTTGAAAGGAATAAAATTTAGTACGTTATTTATTTTATTTTGAATCGCCAAATAAAAGGAATACCTACATTTGTAAAAATTATACTAAATTCTTCTGAGAAGTGTTTCAATAAAATAAATGCTTATGAGCTTGATTGTTTGCATTTTAGTATCAATTTGGTAAATACGAGTACAGAAAGCCTCTCAGGCGATGAAGATGGGATTAACGAACAAACTAAATCAAATTTATTAATTCATATGACTCAAACTTTTTTGATTTATTAAAGAAAGGAATAAATAGCTCTTATCAGTATTTGCAGTATTTCTGATGAGAGAAACATATTTTATATTCTATATTTTTATCGCTCTCAATCAACCATGACAAATTCGCATATATAAAATTAGCATAATAAATATGCTGTTAAAGTTCTAACTACCCCGTTAGGGACTCTGTAACGATTTCAAAAGAAATATGATACCGAAATCCTAACCAATAAAATATAATGAGTCACGTCAGAAAACCAAGAGTTGTACTTAAAATAAATGTCTTAAAATTAAACTTTTACGACCGAGATGCTTGTATCAATAATTTTAGCTTGACACTGAAACCAGACACCACTTGTATGGAACATTTTTATTGTATTGAACATTCAAATTGGGTTTATATTTCGGTAAGTTGATTGCTTTGCCTTATAAAAAGAATGTCTTTTCCGTTATAAATGATCTAATTTTAATTTTGTAGATATTTCATGTTTTTTTATGTGACCTGAATGTAATTAATTGATTTTGTGTAATATTAGGACTTCGTAGAAATTCTTCTGTCTAGGTATCCCATTGATTTAAAATCAAGATAATACTGAATTTTAAAAAGTATCTGTTGTTCTATTTGAATTCTTGACCACGGCGATCCGTGGCATCGCTCTAACTAAGCTTTTTAATACACCCGGAGAAACTGGCGTCTTCAAATATATCTTTTTTTCGTAGTATCATCATTATAGCCTTTTTTATGTGTTTTTTGCACTTATAGTGCTATTTTATTTCCAAAATATGAGAAACAACAAATCAAAAATTTCAATCAAAGACAGGATTTGAACCTGCGTCTTTGGAATACCGTCCCAACGTCCTAAATTCTGTCTACGGTTGAAATTTTTGATTTTTTGTTTCTCATATTTTGGAAATCATTATAACCTATTAACAAACACTGTTGCAGCAGCTCTATATTAATTTAGTTTCCACTTTCCATCTCAGAAGCCCAACACCTCAAATTGACATCCACTACCGCTTTTATTTCCATTTATTTCGCCGCGTCCTAAACGAGCCAGACATGTACAAAACGAAGACGCGAACGTTTAATTGGCACATCCGTATATCGAGTTACAGTACTCTGTGGCTTTTCCAGTACTGTCGACTGTTGTTTTTTTGCTCTGTGGAATAATTGGATTCTGCACGTAGAAAATAATGTTCGTTCAGTGGTGGAGTTTTTGTTATATTTTCAATTTTGATAAGGCTACGGTCTAGTGGTTGGGCGAGGCTTTTAACCTGGGGTCCGTAGGTACGATTCTCAGAAGTCAGTTCTCGCTCTGTGAGAGTACCTACTCTGATAAATTAGAAAATAGGTTTCCTGTATCTGACAGTATTTGATACACAAACCGTGTCAGGTGCCTAATAAAAGTCTGACATCAGAATCTTCTCATTTTTGCCACAATCTAAATGAAATAATGGGCGGTTTACATTGTTGAAGTTGTAAGACGTACAGTGCATTAGGACAGTTAGTTCCTACTTCAACTTGAACTTGAAAGCCCACTGGAAGAACGTTTACACGGTTCAACTTACCATCTGTACCTATAAACTGCCCATAAGAATAAAAACATTTCGTAGAAATTTATTTTTTGCGTCTTGTTTGTTAATTTTCACATATGTTGCTATTGCACATTTTAGGCATGCTTGCAGTAACCGTTTTACATCAATCGTAAAACCAATCATAATCAATTACAAATCAATTTACATGAAATTGTTACAGAAGTAGCAATTTTAATCTATGACTCAGAAAATCCTTACCTTTAAACCCCAATCTCATAAAAACTGCAATTTACCGTTGACTCATTCGCTACTGAAAATTCGCTCGTTTATTGAATGAGTCATTTTAAGCAATTTTCTATAAAAACCTGACTGAATGAATGACAGATGTTGATTGAGGTAAAAAGTTGTGATTCAGAGGTTTTAAGTGAAAAGATAGCTTGTTGCATTTCTTTGTTTTGTCACAGAGTGTTTGTCATCTGATCTTCGTATTTTAGAGGATTAACTAGATTGAACCATTAAACTCTACTTTGTAGAGTACTAAAAATATGTAAAAAACACTTTAGTAATAATAATAAGCCTTTTCTTCTGGTAACTTTATTGTTAAAAATAAATATGACTACGAATAAAATGGGTTCTGGTTTAAAATAAGCTTTCAAACAAACATATTTCTCGAATTTCAATCAATACTCAACAAAAGGTACTCTGTGAAAAAGTACTCTACTATATACCACATAATAAAGTTGAAAATCGCATAAATTTTTCAATAATTAATCAGTAGCACAAATAAAAAGATCCCTCATAAAAATATGACACTGAATAGAGTATTGGGGTTCTATTTTGTACTATTGGGGTTGGATCTCTATTGAAAAGTATAGATTACTGATTGTAAATGCGGATAGAGTTTCATCGATTGGAGTCTAGTAATTGTCTGACGAAAGCTTTCAACCGAGGGATAAAATGTGGGGTGGATTTAAGTAATTGTTTTTAACCATAAGTTTTTTCTATTGTGAGTATTATTTTATATTTTAGTTCAGGCAGTCTGCGCACAAAATGTATAGTAGTTAAGGATTTCTTTTTTAATGGTTCTGCTGCTGGAATAGCAACGAAAAACAGATAAAAAATTCCTGTTAATGCTATTTACGAAGGGACCCGAGAATTTGTGTTTATTTGAATTTACAAGTATGTCGAAAACCCACAACTCCATAATTGTATTTTTCCTTTTGCACCTTTAAAAAATTCACCTGCAAAATTATTTAGTTAGGACATTGATATACCTATACATACAAAAGTACCTACCTCAACCGAAAACTCTATCCAGGACAGGACTAAGTGCTTTAGTACCGTCAAACTGTTAAGCTTAACTGATCTTTAAAATATTCAGTGAACTGTCCTCTGCCCACCCCGTAATAACTGCCATGAAGGTAAATACGTATTCGTAGTACAGTCATAGATAATGAAATATACCTATAGTCCTCCTAACCGATTTTCGGTGATGGCGGCCAATCTCCCTTAGATCGGCCAACTGCGTGTGACTAGTTTTTAGGGCCCAAGTATTTGCATAACACCAGGGTTCGAAAGGATAATTATCAATGATAATTATCATGATAATTATCGTGATAAAAACAGGTTGATAATTATCAATTGATAATAACAAAAAAAACCTAAAGTAAAGTACACTGTATCCGAACGTACATTTCCAAACTTGCGTGTATCGAAACGCGCGAACTGTCTTTACATGTCGCGGGGATTCCCCCAATAATACAAAAAAAAATCTGTGCTGCCAGATTGTATATTTTGATACAAAATCGGTATAATTTAACATCCGTCCATGTCTTTTTCTTTCTTTTATATGATCAAATATTTATACATATTCGGATTCAGATAAAATAATACATTTGTCATGAAACAATATAAAAAATAAATTTCTTACACTGGGGATAATTATCCGATAATTATCGGATAATTATCAGATAATTATCGGATAATTATCAAGAAGCGTTTTTATCTTGATAATTTCGAACCCTGCATAACACACAAGTGCACTTTTCTCAAACATGCATGAAAATAGTCTTATTCCTTATGCAAAATCAATACGCAAACTTTGACATTTACGGTTTCTCAAATAAAAGTTTTCATAGAACTCGTCTTTTTCAAATTTCGAACAACAAAGCGCTCCGTCAAAGTACAAAACGCCATTCCTCCATGCCAAAACTCTCCAGCAAAGTACAAAACGCCATGACTTCATGCCAAAACTTTTTTTTTTAAGTACACTTGCGTTTAGTTACAACCATTTGCATTTGTGTTGACCAAGCACTGAGGCTGTACGCCATAGATTTTTTATTTATGTATTTCCTTGCATTAATTTGAGAAAAGCACTATGTAAGCCTCGGCGGAAATAGCAATTGCCTGACTCGTATTATTGAAGTCCTCGCCTGCGGCTCGGACTTCAATCCCTACTCGTCAGTCAATTGCTGGTTTTCCATGCCTCGACAACAATGTACTATTGTATTCCTTCAATCTCTTATTCCGATGGAAGATAGAATGCAGGCGCAGGACCGACTATTTACATGCCATCCGACAGCATGGATCATCTAACTATTCGGGTAATCAGATGATCAGCCTGCAATGAATCGTAACCTAACCAAACTACAAAGAACAACACAAAGTAAAACCGGAAATCGAACCCGGGATCTCCGGGTCGTGAGCCCATGGCTCAGACTACTAGACGACGGAGGTAGTTGATAAAATATACAGGCTGTGTAAAGTGGCACTGATGTACAGCATGTTCCGAGGATAAGCTGTACATGAATATTAAAGCTCAACGTTATGGCCACCCTGTACACCGAAGTGTAACAGGACAGCTTGAGGAAACTTGGCACTCGCGACTAATTTCGTTCATTTTACTTGTTTACGAAATTGATGTAGTACCTTTAACTATAATTATTTCACAAATATTTGCGTTGTACAGGCATTAGACCCAAGAGCACCTAGCAGGCGGGCGACTACCCGCACTTTGTTATCGAGCCACTAAAAATAACCTGCCTCCGTGGTCTGAGCCATGGGCTACCGATCCGGAGGTCATGGTTTTGGACACGAAGTCGATATCTGTCAATTTACCACTTTGGTTAGGGCATTGCAGGCTGAATCACCTGATTGTCCGAAAAGAAAAAGGATTCCATGCTTCGGAGGTTACGTTAAGCCGTCGGTCCCGGTTGCTGTCTTTGATAGTGGTTGTTACAAAAATCATGTCAGAGGCCAGAGACGATTTAAAACTCAGACACGAAGGTTCATCAGGTCGATGTTCGACTTATTGAGAAGACTAAAAAATTACACCACGGTGTAACACTCGGTCAATACAAACCCGGCCCGCGCGCATCATATGCAGAACTCACTTAGCATATTCACGCGCAATGTTTGACTAACGCGCTTTTCAATGCACTGCCATGGATTAAATTCCAAAGTTTATTTTACAACTATCGCACGGGCCTGTTGTATTGTTTGTCAGACATATTGATATAACGTTTTTATTTCGGGAAAGTGCACTTAGGTTGATGTCCATATGATTTTATCAATAATAACTATAGCCGAGTTACAGAGATAACTATTTCAAATCATAAAATAAATGCTGCTTCCATGATGGACTAGGAGTAGTGATAGAAAAACATAGAATGTGCCTGTTGCAACTCCTGGCGTGCTATAAAAACCAGCTAAGGGAATCGAGGGTATTGCAATTTACGCGATGGGCTGACAACCCAATAGCAATATTCATAATCATCTGTAATAACCCTCAAAACTTGTCAGAGGTGGCGGAACGACCTTTGTCTAGGTAGTTTTTGCTCTGCCTACCCCATTAGCGATAAAGGCGTGATTTTATGTATGTATGTATGTAGAACAAATGGAATAATTATTTTCACTATGAGGAATACGTTTTCCCGCAGTAAATTACGTACGTAATCCAATCAGCCAGCGATTAAATCAACTAATGAACAGAATAGGCGCTAAATACGTGGTGGCCAAATTTGTGGCATTGCAATTTGGATTGTGGTCAAAAATGGACTCGCTAATGAAGGAGGTTTTCAAATAGTCAAATAGTTTTAAAACCTTTTACTACCTTAATCCGTGTGTTTTTCTATACTCATTTTATGCTCGGATAAAAATAGCATGGATTCAAAAAATATTATTAATACATGTATTTACTGAGCGCCGCCGTGATGATGATAACAGGGCGCACGGATAATCCTTTCTACAGGTTTTTTTGGCTTTCATTATATTAATTGATGTGTATGATTTTTTTGTTGTAAAGTAATAAATAAATAACCCAGTAAATAAATGGCAGATACATAGGTAGCAAATATTTCAATCAATATTTTTTTTCTTGTTTCAGGTTGGTGTACCAAGTGAAGAAACCACATGGTTTGTATTTAATATACCCAACTATTTAATTAAGAATTGTTCTCCTATTTACTTATCTTAGAAATTTTTAGAACACGTTTCACCCATCAACTCCGAAATCTTTCCACGTAGCTAAAGCTAATTAAATTCAATTTAATTGATTTACTCTTGTTTGGGCACCGCCATAGAATTAACTCTTGCCTTGAATAATTACCGTTCCATCTTGAACCGAGGTGTATACACGTTTTCTGGATAGAGTTAGGAATGAATATAGTATAGAATTGACAACGATGAAATATTAGAAAATATTTAACATGTGGTAAGCTGACATGACATGAGTCTTGAGACAAAATGCTCAGTCTGTCTTTGGAGTCCAAACTTGATGAAGATATGACGACAGAGGTGGAGATCAGTGGGTATCTTCCAGTTGTAATATTATTAGATCTGCTTCCAGATTATGACATTCCTGTCAAATAGGTGAGAACTTATAAGTACTTATAACTAAATTATAACTAAAATAATTGCCGTCCCCTTTTCTCATAATAGAAAATGACAGGCGACTATTTTAGTCAACATTTTGTGATTTTACGCGTTGACATGGGCACAGGAAGGTATACCTATTTACCACATGGAATTATTTCATACAATGTCTTCTTATGCATCTGATTTCTTCGATACGTGCTCTGAAGTAGGTAATACGTAGGTAATTAGATTGATATTATGAACGGGATTATTACCACGAACAATAAACATAATCGTGGTAATAATCCCGTTCATAATAACAATCTAATTGCAGTGAACAACCGCGAAAGTCTCAAAACTTATAATACGTAGGTACTTAGTAGCCTCAACAATTTTTATCAATTCTTTTCTGTTCATAGCTCTATATTAATTTTAATTACAAGCATTTCTTACACGAAAGGTGATTTATATGTTTGAGAATCAGCTATGAAGATATATAACTTGTTCTTATTGAATCCTTGATTTATTATAGCTGCTTTGCTATGGCCATAGCTTAACAATACACTTTTTGAATCAAAGATCAGATAATTATCATTCAAGTAGTGGTAATTAGGTCTTGTCAAAGGCTATTTAGTGGGTTGAAAATTTATTTTTACTGTATTGGGTACTAAGTTGGGAATTATTTAAGTGTTAAAATAAGACGCGAGCTTGACTTGAAAATAGTGCGGTTTCATTACGTAAACTAAGGCTCGTATTTGTAAAGCAATCTCAAGATTGAGAGCAATATTAAGTGCGGATTTGACAGGTAATTTTGTACTGGAATGACATTTCTGATATTAACTCAAACTCGCTGTCACTCTGGAGAGCTGATTATAAATACGGGCCTAAAACTTGTGACATAGTAAGGCTAGAACAGTTATTATACTATAATGCTCTCGATTCTGGCGGCAACATTCCTTAACTAATTTTAAGGTAGCGCTGTCTGTTTCTTAATTTAGAAATAAGAACTGGATAGCAAATATACACATGACTCTGACATTCCTAATATGACGTAAGACGCTTGGAATAAGAACTGAGCATAGAGCATGCCCTCTTATTTTACGTCAAATAAGCAGTCTTACATCTGATTAGGAATGTCAATGTCATGTGTTTATTTGCTATCCTGTTCTTAAGTCAAAGTTAAGAAAGTGACAGCGTTAGGTACTAAGAATTAGAATTAGAACGATGTCGCGAGAATCGACAGCAATATTATATCATCAATAGATTTTTTTTTTAAATATTGTTGGAATTGTCAAGGCAAGGGATGCTAAGCAGATTCTTTGTTTAAGAAATATAAATCCACAATTTACAGCTCGTTTAAAATCGATACGCCAGGTGCAGAAATCTTTAAAGACCGCGTTATTATCTAGAACTCATTTTATGCTTAGCCGCCTTGCAGGAGATAGGTTAAAACCCGACCGAGTTAAAAATAGAGGATTGCTGCGAGCGGCTGTTGCGGTCGCGTACTCTTATTTTTGTAGGGTTACATTGAGTTGGGACGTATTAAAGGAAATTGTATCGATCTTTAATAAATGAGCTATAAAAAAGTATTTAATAATCGACTTGTAACTCATTTCATGCTCAGTTAGATATTGGAGATTATTTGATTGTTTTTTATTCGTTTCTCATAGAATATCTCATGGAATATGTAAATTTCTGCTGAATAAGGCCTTTACTTGTGTAATTCAGCTTTTTAAACCAGTTACTTTTGTATAACTATGAAACATCAAATCGTGGTAAGAACCCATTAAAATATTTCATAGATACTAATAGTGAAGTACCTAGATATACTTATAGTGTTACTTTTGTATTTAAAACTTTTTTTAGGTTATTTGTACTCAAAAATAGATAACTGAATTAAAGCAATTTTAACACAAAAGAAGAACTACTCATCAAAAATCATCATCAAAACAATGCTATCGAAGTACAAGCTCATCTCTAAAAACTAAATCAACTCCCACTTACGATTGCATTATTCTTTCTTCACATATTCCAAACTATCGATATATTAAATATATGGCACAGCACTAGTGCCTGCGCTAGACAACCCATCACAGGATATTGTCTTCTGCGGAAGAAATGGCTTTTTATGATGTAAATATGGAATATTATTTTATAGTAGAGCTGTTTTAGTAAATGGGATTAGATTTTATTGTTATCCCAATACGAGTACCTACTTTTTGTGCGAAAATAGTGAAAATTCCCTTTGAGTCTGACGCCATGCACTTATTTTAAGTAGGTAGCTGTTTCTTTACTTCGATGAACAATGCATGCGGAAATGTTTTCAAATACTGAATTTAAATAAATAATCTTACCTAACCACTGGTCTTTTACAATGTAATGTCCGACAGTTTTTTTTTAATGTAACTAAATAAATCAAACTAGGTACTTACTTGTACTGAAAAGTTTAAAAAAATATATAGGTTAGGTACTTATTCAAAAATTACCTAGTCTACTCCTGCGCTGCAAAGTTTAGTTTTAATTTTTCTGTGCCTGTGTCATAATGTACTTATTGTATATCTATCTACGCTACCTACGTATTAGTAATTTGACCATTGACATGATAGAAAAACAAATAGAAACAGATTAACCCGAATTACCGTCTGTCTCAATATTTGTACACTCGTTAGAGATACGTGCAAAAAGTATGCACCGAATCCTCATAGATATAGAAGAGGTTCTGTATAACATCACATTCAATCATTTTATCAACTACTGCGATACCCAATATCAAACTTTCTTTTTTCGATTAGAAAATGCTTTTTTCTTTAAGATAAAATATTTTGAAAACTACAAATCTAATTCTGATAACCTTGTAGGGCCCGTATTTTTTTAAATCGTGTGTAAATGTAGAAAAATCGGCGAACATTTCTAAAAAAATAAAATATAATTATTTTCTTATAGAAATATTTGCGGAATTCAGGACCTCATTCCATTTTATAATCTTTTTTCTTTGCAATTTTTCTAATTGGTTTTTTCTCATTTGACCTGAGGAACGCCACCACCTGACCCGATTAACCACGAAGTAGAATAATGACGCAACGTATACGGCCGTAGATTTAGAACCGACAATGTATTTTTATTATTTACTAGCTGTCTGCCCTATGGTTTTACTTGCGACTTGATTTCCATGGGCTTATTTCATCTTCCAGCTTACTTTTTATTTGTTATTTTTAATTATTATAAAATCCAATTGATTTGCTCCTGACCGAAATAACGGGGATAGATTTTACGGTAGAGCAACTCACTTATAGCTTGGAAGTCACTGGCATGGCATTACCTCACAACGACAGAACACAGCAAGCTGCTCGCAACCTGACTCTGGTAGAAAACTGAAAAGAAACAAGGCGACCCCTTACGGAGACTAGGTACTACTCAGCATCATCATCGTATGACGATTCTCCGATTACGATTAAAAATATGATATCCTGTGATGATAGGATAGCCCGGGTGGTGTAATGGATAGGGCCGCGGCCAACTGTGCAGGAGGTCGTGGTTCGAATCCCACCACGTACCAATGTGTTTTTCGGTTTTCGAATTTCATATGTACGTTTATTCGGCGCTTTTACGGTGAAGGTAAACATCGTGAGGAAACCTGCACACACCTACGAAGAAATTCAAAGGTTGTGTGTAACCTAATCTAGGATTGGGTCTGGTTTCCCTTCTGGGTTGCGGAGGTCAGATGGCAGTCGCTCTGTCTAAAAACCAGTACCCTCGTTCAATCCCCTAGATTAGGTAGCCGACCCCGTGAAATACGGGAAAAAGGCTAGGAAGATGATGATGATATCGGAGTTGCCAAATCATTGTTTTGCTTCTGTCATCAGCTAGTGAAGCCCCTCAAATCCGCTGCTGAATTTTCTAATTGGGGCAGTTTACTTCACCACATGTGCTGGATACTCACTGCTTACGAGGAATCATTCAGCTCACATCACCATAAAAAACCATATCGTCCCGTGTATTGATGTGAAAGAATGACAAACAAACACACTTCCACACTTCCACATAAATAATATTAGTATGGATGCCATTATGTCAGTTGCGTTAGCTCCCCTGGGGTGTCGAAACATTTAATAATGTGGTTTTGTTGCTATTTTGCTCTATTTTTGAATTAGGTTGTCCCCTGTGGGAATCTCTTTCTAACGATAGGTAAATAGGGCATTATTTCCTAATCCTAATGATAATTATAAACGCGAAAGTTTGTTAGTATGGATGGATGTTTGTTACTCTTTCACGTCTAAACTGCTGGAGCGATTTTAATAAAATTTAGTATGGCGGTAGCTGACACC
Source organism: Scrobipalpa atriplicella (assembly GCA_029255725.1). Lineage (NCBI taxonomy): Eukaryota > Metazoa > Arthropoda > Insecta > Lepidoptera > Gelechiidae > Scrobipalpa > Scrobipalpa atriplicella. The sequence continues at coordinate 17,595 of JARACY010001144.1, read as the reverse complement.
CTGGATTAACAAATAGGCTACTTTTTACCCCGGGAAAACTCAGTAAGACGCGGGTGAAACCGCGGGGCGGAAATCTAGTCTTGTATATAGTTGTAGGTATGAAAATATATTCGGTGTTTTACGTCTGACAAGTAAAATACAATACAATCTAAAATTGCACTCTTTACTTGTCAGACGTAACGAAGGCGCCTTTTATAAGGTCTGCCTACCCTGCAAGGGATAAAGACGTGACTTAATACTGTACCCTCATATTAAAACCATGTGCTATTTTAAGCTCCTAAAACGCCATCGCTCACACTCGATCGGCTCATGTGGCGCTAACGGAGCGTGCCGCGATCACTCACAACTTCATCAACCAAGTCATAAGCCATAACTTTGTGGGGATTATCGCTGTGAAAGCAGGTATCGTAGTCATGAATCCATCTCCGTAAAAGTCAAACAGCAGTGTTTTTTTTATCACGGTTTTGCTAAGCTCAAATATAGTTAGTTATAGATCCACGGTCCTATACAGAATCAAACTGAAACCGTGAAACCATGTCAACTGACTATACCAATGTGCAAAAAGGCCGTAAAGTGGTTTACTTAAAGCTTCAATATGGACCTTACTGAGCTTATAAAGGGTTTTGTATGAGTTGCCACTTGCCAGTTTCGGTGTATCAGTCATAGCTAAATCAAACAGCTGTTATTTTTTAATAGTACTCACAGGGTTACTTCTTGTGAGTTTGGGTTTATTGCGGTTTAGTTAGACACACTCATAGCTTCGTAAACCAAGTTATAAGCCATAACTTTGTCGGTGAAAGCAGGTAGGGTTTCATAGTCGTGAATCCATCTCCGTGAAAGTCAAACAGTTTTTTTTTTTTATCATAGAAAGGTTAATAATGATATACACCAAGAACTAAACCACTTCCACTTTTAATTCAAATTTATCTTCTTCATGATCGTATTTCAGGAATACGCGTCCCCTAGGCGTCTTATTTAATCCGTTGACAGATTTATGGTAAAATAAGACTTATAGCCATGAGAATAGCGAGCAAAATGGCTCTAACGCGAAAAGTTTCACGAGTTATTACTACTAATATTTGTAAAGTATAACTTTAAGTAAGTTTGTCAAAAGGAGATCCATTTTATTTTTTACGATTCTTAAATCAAGTAAGTATAATACATATTTTGAATGCTCTATTACCTAAGTTATTTTAGTTACTTTTGCATTATTACTTGATATGACTTTAAAATTGCTTTAGTTTTCAAACTTCAAGGAATATTTTAAACGAAAGAGAGTGATGGATGGCTGCTATTATTCCTCAGCTTTAAATATAGCTTGGATTACTTAGTTCAAGCCTGTGATCTAACTTCGAGTCTGTGTTTTTGGTTTTAGAGCTAATCAAATTAGATTAAAAATGTAAACTCATCTATGATGAAGATAAGAAATTACGCAAAATCAAAGAACATGTTCCATGGCGTCTCCTAAAAAATTCTTATTTTAATCATTTTAGTCAGAGCTAAAATCACGTGTTTATTTTTAATTTCTTTCATATTTCTAATTCGAGAAAGTTAAGAATTTCAATTGCTCGAATCGACACCAATCCCAAAGCAATTCCACATTTTAATTATTTCCATTTGTGACAAAAATAATTTAACGACGACATAATTTCATTTCACCGAAAAAGTACATTAAGCCGTATATTAATTTTAACCCCACCACAGTATAAACACTATAAAAGAGCAAATTATCCGATGTGAACATAACTTTAGGTTGTAAACAAGCGACGTGGGGTCTGAAAGAGCCTGTGTGGTCACGGCTTTATGTTAGTTTTATGATATCGGTCAGACCCGGGGACTGGGAAAGCTGTTTTCGATATAGGACGCACTGTTGTTGTGAGCTTTCGTTTCTATCGGCCAATACCATGTTTAAATTCCCAGTGACAATGACTTTTTGTGTTGCATAATTATTTACGAAGTAGTTCAGGGCCCTGATTCTCCTATTTTGACAATGACAGAAAGTTAATAATTAGGAAGCTTATGGCTAATGGCGACAAAACGCTGTATCTAAAGAGTACATTGAACGATTTGTTCCAAAAGAAAAACTAAAGTGTTTAAAACAATCAATGTATAGCAAATTCGTTTTTGTGTGTTCGAAATCATTTTGACAAGTTCGAACATCGTTCATTCAAAATTGAATGAAATTTCAGAATACGGACACGATTACATGTCAAAAATTAAAAATTACAAAATAGCTTTTGACTTATTGAGCAACCCATTTTGTAATTCTTAATTTTTGACATGTAATTTTTAATATTTGACAGAATTATTAAAAGATTCTTAATTTTCTTATAAAATTCAAGCCCTTGCACATTGAATTACAAAAAATTGCAGGAAGAATGCCCGAATCAAGGTTTATCCTCTGCTATAAAAATGAAATTGAAGTTCTATATAGTTTCGGCCAAATCGAGAAAACTTGTATCTCTTTTTGAATAATTCAGTAATTATAGTACATATTACTTTGAAATGTTTCGTATAGATGCTTTAAAGCATACAAATGTAAATAACATAAGCTTTCTGTTCATTTTATAATGGAATCAAACAAAAATGTAAATAATAATATTTGAGGTTAGCACAAATACTGGCGTTGTTCAGAGTTTATTTATGTTTTGGTACATCCGCAATATCTTATTTTATAGAAAACAAGGCATTCTCCTACCAATAAGTGAGATTTTCTAGATATTTTTGTTAAATATTAACGAAGAAATTTTGGTACAGTTTTAGGGACTTTTGTACCATAGAGTAGAATACGTTACTTTTTACGAGAAAGTTTAAAATCGTTAATACCACTAAACTAGCGGCACTTTGTAAAAAAAACTTGCAAAACATTAAATTCAATTTTGAGTTATTGAAGTAACTGAAACAATTGCAAAAGTATTTAAAATAATGAATTTAACAGCAAATAGAGTACTGTTGTTATTGTGATAATTTGGGTATTAATAAGTGCAGGATAGTATTTCACTCGTGAAAAATAATTATTAGGAATAATTTTTTCAGTCGATGTTTCAAATAATATGTTCATTTGGGGAATTACTATTTTAATTACAAAAAGGCGCTAGTGTTCTTGTAGCAACGCTCGAGCGCTCTCATAATAATCATAGATACATTATATAAGTAAGTATATGGTAAATAAGGTTTTATTTAAATTTATTTTAATATGGGTTAACTTACTTCAATATGTATACGATCATGAGCGTACGAACGATCTCTCTTCTTTATTATGTCACATTTACATTACATAGATAAACACACTGATTTGAGAAGTCGCGCTAGCTCCATTTACTCTTCTGTGGATAAACATCTATAGTTTACTAGATGACCCGTTGTACTTCACTACTACCTATCCTGACTACCTATACATTAAAACTCGTCATATTAAAAGCCTCAGCCATCCCAGCCCTCAATTACCTCTCCCTCCCGGCCCTCACTTCCCTTTCGCTCCCAGCCCTCAATTACCTCTCCCTCCCGGCCCTCACTTCCCTCTCCCTCCCGGCCCTCACTTCCCCCTCTCTCCCGGCCTTCACTACCCTGCCCCTCCCAGCCCTCTCTTCCCCATCCCTCCCAATAGCTATAAACCTAAGAATAATAATAATAGCTATATAATAAACCTAGCTATAAACTCCTTGTACTACATAATCCCTCTCCCTGCCTGTCCTCACTTTCCCCTCCCTCCCAATAAGCATAAACCTAAGAATATGTACTCCTTGTACTACGTAATATAAAAAAATACGGGTTGCACTGTTGCACTTGCACTCCCGTGTAGAAGCTAAAACTCAACAGATGGCGCTAGTAGGTTTTCCAAAACGCAACTCTGGTACAATTTGTATGGGAATTTCCTCGCATGTTTTTCATATTTTCTCACTGCTAAACCTAGACTTCCACGAATAGTGCCCTTTGAAGCACGGAATCCGTTTTTTGTCCAACAATCAGGTAAATTCAAACTGCATTGTCCTAACCAAACAGGGGAGAACCTGGAAAAGTGATAAATTGGGAATCAAACCTAGGACCTCCGGTTCGGGAGACCATGGCTCAGACCACGGAGGCAGTTAAGTATAGTGTACAGAACTGAGGGAGCTCCACTGTCTTTAGTAAAAATCATTTATGGAGTTAAATTCTATATTATTTTTATACATTTGCCAATCCTTAATAAATTAGCACCACACACCACCCGCCTAAAGAAAAAAACTGAAAAACTGAGAAAAACTGGCAGTCAGCTACAATCTTGACTCGCAAACACCGATACTCATACGTCGTGACTACTCCAAATGGGGAAGAGAAGCGTCGTCATGCTGATCACATCCGACCTCGCTTGAACTTGCGACCAGAGACACCGACATCCACTCCGCTTATGGCTGCATCAATGTCTCCTGCGCTGCCTACACCTACTTCTGTAGAATCAGCAGTTCTGGGTTCAGCCTTGCAACCACCAGCAGTAGTCACCTCTATGTCAGAAGCAGCCGCAGCACCTTCACAATCAGAAATTCGTAACGCTCTGACATCTCCAGACGCCCCGACGGAGCCATCGCCTGGTCATACCGCCAAGGTGGCTCATAGAAGAAATGTAGGGAGGGACGAATGTTGCAACCTCGTTTTATATACTGTCCATTCCTTGTCTCTATCATTTTGTCAAGTGTGTCAATATACGTTCTTCAATACGAATCTATGTAGGTATTATTATAATATTATATTTCTCCATGGTAATAAGTATTTGGAGACAGGCAGAAGATAGTCTCCAAATAGTCTCGTATTGCTACAAAGTTCTGCAATGCAATTTCTGCTTTACGATCAAGGTGTTTTAGGGCATTTTGTGAACCGCACGCAATTTACACACAGCACTTATTGATTCTTCTTCTTTTTCTTCATCGTTTCCTCATGTCTGAGGGTCGTGACCACCAAAAGTAGCGTTGCGGGTCAAGGCTCTGCAGGCACATCTGTTCTGGGCCTGGTGGATTGCCCCCTGGGTGTTGCACTTGATGGACTGGATAGAACAGGAACTTAAATCATCTAAAATATTTTAAATTTTATCAACATTTCCCGTAAATACTCAGCCCATGACTCAGCTACTCTGCATTGTCAAAATAATTGTCATTATTGACAAGAGCAATGGCATTTTATTTTTTTTACTCAAAAGAGGTATACTTCTTAATAAAAAAAAGTCTTATGTTATTTATTAGGGTTAGTTTACCACAACAGTAACTACACACTACACAAAAAATAAGTGTTGATAAAAAAAATATTTATATGTAGGTATGTTGATGATGACAATGTGCTCTAAGCTTCCTTTAAAACAATAAAAGGGTTTTAATTGTTATACTTAAAGAGTGCCATAAATTGTATAGTATATTTGCCTGAAATAAACGTATAAAATGGTATAAAAATAAGAAAATCGGCAAGTGCAAGTTGCACTCGCATGAAGGGTTTCGTACCATTATTTATACAAAAACGGCAAAATGCGCAAGCAATATTTTATTCTGTTTTTAGTATTTATTTGTTGTAGCAGCAAAAGAAAATACATCATCGTTGCAAATCAATACTGTCTTGCTATCACGGTTCATGTGATCGGCCTGGTAACAGACAGAATATCACGTTTGTTGTATGGAAGCCCCCCTTAAATATTTATTTTGTTCTGTTATTAGAATTTGTTGTTAAAGCGGCGACAGAAATACATTAACTGCGAAAATTTAAACTCTCTACCTATCACGGTTCATGAGATACAGCCTGGTAACAGACGGACGGACAGCAAAGTCTCAGTAATAGGGTCCCGTAAGCAAAATAAATTATAATATTCATGATTCAGTGCAACTAGTGAAATGAGTGTTTTATTATAAATTAACATGGAGTTCCATCAAGAAATTAAGACACAAAGTATAACATACTTTTTCTTCTTTGTTTAATTTTATTGTCTGAGCCCCTATCAGTTTGTGTACTGACTAAAAAATAGCCCTGTAATTGAAAATATGGTTGGAAAAACGGCGCATTCCTACTTAATAAAATAACACTATATGTGAGTACAAAAACCTCTAAAATAAGTATACTTTAAGCATCCGTAAAAAATATAAATAAAATGCATTAAAATAGGAATAGTTAATATTTTCCTCGAAATGAAAAAGTTCACGGTTTTATATATGAACTCACCTTTATTACATTAAAACCTTTAATGAAAGCATCTATAGAAAATTATAATGAATGAAGATTGGAAATATGACAATAGCGAGTAGCCGAGTAGCGATGAAGTAGCAATTTTTTATAAGAAACGATTTTACTGTCCGATTATCGGATTCCTACGTCGTCATACAAACAGAAGTAATTAAACTCCCTTCAAGTTTCAGGTTTCTACAATCAGTGCTTTAGGCTGTGCGTTGATCCGTCAGTCAGTCAGTCATTCAGGACAAAGAATTTTATAACATGTACCTATAGGTAAAAGCAATGATAATTTTTGCGAAATATTTGAAGTTGATTTTATGGGTATTTTGTGTTGATATTGTTATTATAAAATGAACCTAGTCGGCAAAATTAAAATAATACAAAATTGAAAACCCTCAGAGAAAGATACTGGTACGCGTGGTTTATCTACCTATAAGTAAACTTTTTTATTAGATCCCCATTTCTAGCGTGTAGTGTGACCATCTATCTATCTATTACTAATGAAAAAGCTTGTTTTTAATTTTATGAAGTCTGATACCAAAACGCCACGACTTCCGACAGTAAACTTATCGTCATCTCTAATCAAGCCTTTTTGAGTGAACTATATGAGCAAAATTACACAAGACTACTAGTTCTTCGAAAAGAAATATTGTTTATTCCACTGTTGTCATAAAAACTGAAAGAGACAGTATAAACGATTAGACTCGAATTTTAACCAAAATATGGCCATAATATACGAGATTGTTTTGTCTTTTTAAGAATCGCGTAAGAATCTTCCTACACTGCTGGCTCTATACATCGCGAATATAAATTTTGTAACCAAAAGTGGAATGTACTACGCCCAAAACCGCGCAAAATTCGCCGGATAGCCATAAGGCGCACAATTCTTAAAAATCTGACGTTGTCAAAATAGCAGAATACGGGCCCAGCTGTCGAGTCGCCCTGTGAAGTTAACAGTTTGTTCAGTTTTCCTGGTGTTATTTATTTTTGTAAACAAACCGCTAAAGTATTCGTCTGTTATTTCAGTACTTCTGTTGTCTCTTCCATGGCTGCTGAGATTGCAGAAACTTGACATAAGTAGAAGGGAAATATAGGAAGACGCGCTTGTATTTATGACAAGACAAACTAGAACTTAGTATTTCCACTGCCGCACTGATTTCAGCCATTTATTTAAATTTTTTATAAATATCCTTCGTACATTTGTGTTAATCGGTATTCCTTAAATGTTATTTTTTATTTTTAGTGGAAACCTGACTCGACATTACAGGTACCTATACATAAAAAAAGGATCCTAAAAATAGTTCTAGATATCCATTTTGCGATCAACTTCTAATAAATTCGCATTCATACAGATCACTGTGTAATCAATGTCTGATTATGAATTGGAGCATTTTAGTTTTGGTGTTAAAAATTGTATCTTTATCTTCAAACCTTATGAATCCTCCTTTAACGTGTCTTTCGTCTGTTTAAGTTCAGCGAGCCTTGTGTCTTAACATTTATAAGCCATCAAGTTTAGTGTTATTTAAATGCACATCGACTGAGTAATTAAAGCAACGGTCGCAAGTTCGATTCCCTCTTGCGACACATTCCTTGTTTTAATTGGTATTTTGTGAGCGTTTTTGTTTATTCTGATATGTTTACTTGATAATTTTCAAGTAATTAAATGTTATTAAAATTTATTTAAAAATTCTCATTCTTTAATTAACTTTTTGACATTCCTAATTTCTTAAGGAGTTGGAGTAGAATAGAGAGTGTACTTGTGTGTTGCGCAAACACTTGGGCACTAAAAGCGAATCCCGCGCAGTTGGCCGATCTCTGGGAGATTGGCTGCCATCGCAGAAAATCGATTAGGAGGACTATAAATGTTTGCGTACATATTCTTATCAGCTCGTGACCAGTCTTATTACTTTACGTTAGTGTCAAACTAACGGATAATTAGAAAGCTACCTGGAATAGAAAACCACAGCTCAGATCCCTAGACCACTAGTTAATTAATACCTATAAATAAACCTAGTACTCAAACCCCACGTAACATGAGTAGTTCCACATAAATCACTTGTCTGAACTACTCCTAACCTCTAACACTCAACTGAACTAAAAGCTAAGGCCGCGTTCACACGTGTTTACACGCGAAGTTATTAGCTGAGCCAACATTGACTGTTGGTAATCTGTGACGTCACTGGGAAAATAGAACGAGGCGATTCGGGTAACGGTTGGCCTAGAGCCCTAAGATATTAGTTTGAATTTCATCCTTGAAAGGAAGCCTCATGTATTTGAGATGGGTTGTTCTTAACTCGAATGTATTCCAGAGATTAAGTGAGAAATTTATTTACTGCAGAATACTTCAAAGGCACTGCATTCCCACGCATTGATGGAACAAATCATGATGTTTGGCGCTAAATTCTATGATATTTAGGGTGGTCGTAAGTAATGCGGTTTACTTCAAAACTTACGTTTTATAGGGATCATTAAGCCAAACTCATGTAGACCAGCCTATGTGCTGCGATGGACTGCAAGGTGGTAGATTCCATAAAAAAAATTGAATGATGTTCAACTTTGAAGATTGTCTTCAGGTGCGACCTCACCAAGAGCAGTCGTTCGCGAGCAGCATGCGCGCGCTGGTTATCTATGTAAGAAGCTTTTGGCGTATTTAGATATCCTGTGCGCGAATGTTGCAAGCGACGAATGCTCAAGAACAATATTGAACCAACGAGCACAACCATAAAGTTTTTTTCTCAAATCCAAGTGTTTCTCAAGTGTGTAAACCGTTATCCGAATCGCCGAGTTCGAACTTTCCCGTGGGCTTGCAAATTGAATGTCACTCGGGGTAGGGCCGTAATTTTCATACGACACAAAACAAGCCAGCAAGCTGAAAATTATGTTAAACACTCCTTAACATTATATTTGCATGGGACCAAATTAAAATGTGACGGGGTGCGTGAAGTTCGGAGAGTTAAGTCGAAAAAAATTTGGAATTTTGTAGTGAAACGTGCGTACATAGAGTCGCGCCTTTATACCTTGCGGGATAGGCAGAGCAAAAAACATCTATTAATAGGCATTTTTGCCACGTCTGACAAATATTGAGGGCAGTTTTAGAATATAATGTGTATAACTATTGCGACATGTTGCCATCGCCTAAATAACAGTACCTACACCGTAACCCTCGAACCGCTTTGCTGGTTTTTACAGCATGTCCGGGATGAGAAGCATCTGGCACATTCTATGTTTTTCTATCGCTCCCAGTCCAGCATGGTTATGAAAATGGTACAATAAATAGAACTACTAGATTTTCATATTATGTCGCAGACAAAAAAATGTTTACATTAGTTGGTATTTTTTTATATTATGTTATTAAGGTTGTCCCAATATTTACTTTCAACCATCTTGTGTTACAAAATAATGTGTTATCTAGCGAAACAATATTAATTTCGTTCAGATGGCGACGAAGTTACCTTGTTACTGAAAGATATTATCTTTCAAAGAGGCTTTTAGCACAACGAATCGCGTATTTTGTTTAATAAATGCTTTGTTTGCAATAGTATTTTTTAAACCATGTCAGAGGCAGTGCTATTAGGCTGTTTAAAAACTCTGACACCAAAGTTCGTCAGGTAGTTCGTCGAGTAGTATTTTTAGCAAAGCAACGTGTAAGGGTTTCATCCGTGGTGTATTGAATTTGAATGTGGTTTTTTATCACTAGTGGAAAACCAATTAGGTACGCTTTAATTTTCAGGTACCTAAAATTTACTCATTTTGTTATTAACGATGACGAAGATAACCCTAGAATGGGCGTTTTTCCACTAGACGGCACGTCCACGGCAACGGCAACGACACGGTATCGTTATTGTGCCGTTGCCGTGTTGTTGCCGTACCGTCTAGTCACTAGACTCTAGTGGAAAAAGAGCCATGTAGTTGCTTTTTTACACAAATTATAAATAGATACCAATTAGTGACCTACACTGGACTGCCTACACTGCCTAGATACTACAGTAAATTGCCAACCATCATCAATTCTTAGCATTCCAACGCAATTGAATTCAAAACCAATCTCTAATCGCCCTGTCCAATTCAGGCTCTGATTGAAGTAATGCGTTTGATGCAAACTGACCACTGTCCACTCCATTACGGCTGATTCATACGTCACAGTGATAGACAGATGAATCAAACCGGCAATGTAATTAGTGCTAATATGTACACGGTAAGAATGATTTAATAAATAAGATAGGGACGACGTTGCAGTCTTTCAAGGTTAGTTTGTCTTTGGAATTTGTTAAGGGTTTATATAGAGTTGACAACCCTATAATGTTTAATTAGCTTTATTCCGAAATTTTGAAATGAGGAATTCGAAGAAATTAATGTACCTGTGGATAGGGCAGAAAAGAAAAAACTTATTGTAAATCTGAATGCGAAAAAACATTTTACTTTAGTATAAAAAAATACTAATTAGCATCTGCGTATTCCTTTTTCTAACTATACGCTTTTTACAACATTTCATAATTTACAATAGACTCCGTCATTGCGAAAATTCTACTAAGTAGGCATCTCTACATTTAAGAAAAAAATATGAAAATGCTTATCAAAATTATGGCATGACCGGGTATTGAATCGCGTGGTTTAAGTTCATAACTCAACAGGTTTAATTGACAAGACTGTCGGCGCATACGCACCACAAAACGTTGACAGATGCTTTTTTTAGGGTTCCCTAGACACGCACATTATGATCAAAGGGCGATCTTTAGCTAGTGACGCAGGTATAGTGTATAGTGCAGGGGATAACATACAATACACTTTTATCCAAGGCCCGTATTTATAATCAGCTCTCAAGAGTGACAGCGAGTTTGTGTTTGTATCAGAAATGTCAGTTCAGTACAAAACGGCCTGTCAAATCCATACTTAATATTGCTCTCAATCTTGAGATCGCTTTATAAATAATACACTTTTACCCAAGGGATGCATGTAAAAAATTTTTACGCCCGAGTCGAATCTGATTTGTTATTTCTCATATTTAAGAAACTTGACGATTAGCAAAACTTTTTTCAAAGTAGCAAATAAAATTAAGGAAAAATTTAGAGCATAATCCGACTGAAGCAATGAAAATACAAACATAACATTAAGTTAATTTTAAACGGATGGGCGGAACCCGGCATCCGAAGCCTTCTTTACTCTTGCCAACTTCTTATTTTATTTGTTTTAAATGCCAGTGGAATAATCAAGAAGGCCTTGACATAAAAATAATGTTTGTTTTTATGATATTTTATGTCCGTGTTAAGTATCACGGTTATTTTAAATCAGGATATTAAATTCCTTTTTATTTTATTTCGAGATGATTGCGACTTTAATTGTTTAATGGAAGTTTATTTTAATTTAATCTCGGCGGTAAACATTAAACACTTTTCCATCGTGAGGTTGCTTAACTAATTTTTAAATGTTATATTATAGGTATTATAGCACAATGAACTCACTTATCAAATTAGATCTAATTATTTGATCAACAAAGTAAATAATTTTATCAATGTCGAGTTATTTTAGTTACTTCACATTTTCGGATAAAATTCATGATAAATACTTCCTGATGTCAACAAAAGAATTTTCAGAGTTCTACATCGAACAATGCACCTTAATTATTACGGCATATTATTCGGTCGTTTTGAAACAGTACAGCTGTGTTAAAAAATATTTTCTAACTCCCTAAAATATTTTGTCTTTATCGCGAAATCTGGAAAAACAAATCACCTTCTTGTTTATAATATAAGTTAGGATTTACCCTTATTCATACCCTCTGATCCAATCCCAACAACCAAGTCACCCGTATGATATAGGACCGTTTACTCAACTTTGAAAAGCAAACTTAGGCTAGTATTTATAAAGCGATCTCAAGATTGAGAGCAATATTAAGTACGGATTTGACAGCCCGTTTTGTACTAAAATGACATTTCTGATACGAACTCAAACTAGCTGTCACTCTTGAGAGCTGATTATAAATATGGACCTTTATATCACCCTCTTTTTGACCTTACTCAAGTTGAACCATGTTTTCGAGGTCTGAATCATTTGGTTAAGTCGTGCGTGCTATTGGCTAATATTTTACTGAGATTGTTAGCATTCTTCTTAGGTGCCGGGTCAGAATAGCATCATACGATATCTTCTCACGGCTGTCATAAAACAGACTGGGATATTTATTTATATTCTACAGTGGCAACTAGGTAAACATTCGGCCCACCTGATGGTAAGCAGCACCGTAGCCTAAAACACTTATTACTATCCCACTGGATCCTAGTGCATTAGTTAGCAGAGTGCATTGCACAAAAATTTCTGGCACATCCATTTGAAACTTCAAATATAATTGAAGTTGAAGAGGGAACGGGTACCTGTAAACCCTGTTATTTATTTATTTTAAATTTGCATCATCATGCGTTTCGTTTGCGACTTTTATTTAAAAAAAAGAAAAAAGAAAATTAACCCCAACGAAGAGACCTATACTCATCAGTAAACTATTGGATTGTATGTATCTACTAGTAGTGCGCTAGTAATCAGTACTACTTAAGTCTTTCCAACGGTAGAATGACAGGCTACTGATATGTTTAATTCGCCAGATCGCATCTAAATCGCAACCCTGCAGCTTGGAAGGGAGCCAAATCCATCTAGCTGGTGCGAGGATACGCCTGATGGAAGGTTTGGGGCAAACCGATGTGGGGAAATTGACTTTTTAAATGGGTTAACTCTGAAAATTATGTTTTTGTGTTTATCAACTGTCAACCAACTTAAAACATGAAAAACTAACTGTGAAATGATTTCGGCTGAAGGACTTGTTTCCACGCCAAGACTCTTAAAAACAAAGAAATGAACTTGTCAGTGTCTTGTCAATATCTGTAATTTATACCAAGGTATATTGCAGTTTCTGACGATGATAAATACCTAAGTTAATCAAGTCAAGTTAAAATGTTACCCAAAATAACGCTCTTTTTTTAGAAGAAATGGAAATTTATTTATTTGAATACACATTAAAAGAAAAGAGGGAGTCAGACTGTAATCTGTATAAGTAGTACTTAGTACCTATGTAGTTTAGTTTTTAAGTTTAGTTTTTAAGTTGACTGCGCAATGCAAAGGAGGGTATTGTTTAGTATTACAGCAATTCAGAAGATAACTTTTTGCATTCAGTATGTATCCTCCCCTGACACAACTTAGACATGAGATCGCCTTTCTTGGGTGTTTGTGGCAATGCTCCAGCATCTAATGTCTGGAATGTTACAGTATGCAGTTTAATCTAATAATCTCTAAGCATCCCCATATTCAATAATGGCCAAAATACATACATCCTTCAAATACAGCTAGGTATCTGATACAGGCCTGCATTTGGCTTCGTCCCAAGTTCTAGCCTGATGCCATTTAGATAGAGTCCGTTGGGGATTAAAACCTTCAAAACCAGGGAAAATTAAACGTCAGGTAAACTCAGGTCTAAAACTAAAAGTCAGGTAAAATAAATATTTAAGGGGGTCCCATAAAAAAACGTGATTTCTTTGCTGGTTTTTTGCTTGATTACATACATGCATATAATCACGCCTTAATCCCTAATGGGGTAGGCAGAGCAAAAACGACCTAAACAAAGTTCGTTTCGCCACGTTTGACAAGTTTTGAGGGTTATTACAGATGATTGCGTATATTGCTATAGTGACGGGTTGTCAGCCCATCGCCTAAATCAATACATAGAAATCCTCGAATCCCTTAGCTGGTTTTTACAGCATGCCCGGGAGGAGATGCAGCTGGCACATTCTATGTTTTTCTACCACTCCCAGTCCAGCATGGAAATAACCCGGATGAAACTATATTAATAACGGTAACAGATAACAAAAGGTTAAAATATTGTGTCTAATATTGTATAGATAATGGTACGGAACCCTTCGTGCGCGAGTCCGACTCGCACTTGACCGGTTTTTTGTTTTTACTTTAGTATTTCTTTAATCCTCTTAAAATCATTTCTAAATCTTTTCATTATAGTTTTTCTACACATCTAATTTAGCTGTGCATGACCTGAAAAACCTTTAAAACTTCCTTCATTAACCAGCTCCAAGAGCTAACAACAAATCCTAACTTATTTACCCCTCAGTAGGGTAGGAGCTCCAATAATTGGACGCAGCCTGGTTGGCTGTAGGCCAGCCGTTGACAGGTCCTGAGGAAACAATTAAGATTTTATCAGCGGCCGACAAAGCTTGCGGTTACCCTAGTTACAGGGTAAGGATATATGAACTTGAGACTTAGATAAATGGGGGATTAAAACAGGTTCTTTAATGAATAGATTTTAAAGTAGGAAAGAGATTCCGACACTTGCATGTTAATGCAGACAGCTAAGTAAATTGCTACATTTGCTTAAATAGAAGTAAGAGGATTAAAGAAATACTAAAGTAAAAACAAAAAACCGGTCAAGTGCGAGTCGGACTCGCGCACGAAGGGTTCCGTACCATTATCTATACAATATTAGACACAATATTTTAACCTTTTGTTATCTGTTACCGTTATTAATATAGTTTCATCCGGGTTATTTCCATGCTGGACTGGGAGTGGTAGAAAAACATAGAATGTGCCAGCTGCATCTCCTCCCGGGCATGCTGTAAAAACCAGCTAAGGGATTCGAGGATTTCTATGTATTGATTTAGGCGATGGGCTGACAACCCGTCACTATAGCAATATACGCAATCATCTGTAATAACCCTCAAAACTTGTCAAACGTGGCGAAACGAACTTTGTTTAGGTCGTTTTTGCTCTGCCTACCCCATTAGGGATTAAGGCGTGATTATATGCATGTATGTAATCAAGCAAAAAACCAGCAAAGAAATCACGTTTTTTTATGGGACCCCCTTAAATATTTATTTTACCTGACTTTTAGTTTTAGACCTGAGTTTACCTGACGTTTAATTTTCCCTGGTTTTGAAGGTTTTAATCCCCAACGGACTCTATCTAAATGGCATCAGGCTAGAACTTGGGACGAAGCCAAATGCAGGCCTGTATCAGATACCTAGCTGTATTTGAAGGATGTATGTATTTTGGCCATTATTGAATATGGGGATGCTTAGAGATTATTAGATTAAACTGCATACTGTAACATTCCAGACATTAGATGCTGGAGCATTGCCACAAACACCCAAGAAAGGCGATCTCATGTCTAAGTTGTGTCAGGGGAGGATACATACTGAATGCAAAAAGTTATCTTCTGAATTGCTGTAATACTAAACAATACCCTCCTTTGCATTGCGCAGTCAACTTAAAAACTAAACTTAAAAACTAAACTACATAGGTACTAAGTACTACTTATACAGATTACAGTCTGACTCCCTCTTTTCTTTTAATGTGTATTCAAATAAATAAATTTCCATTTCTTCTAAAAAAAGAGCGTTATTTTGGGTAACATTTTAACTTGACTTGATTAACTTAGGTATTTATCATCGTCAGAAACTGCAATATACCTTGGTATAAATTACAGATATTGACAAGACACTGACAAGTTCATTTCTTTGTTTTTAAGAGTCTTGGCGTGGAAACAAGTCCTTCAGCCGAAATCATTTCACAGTTAGTTTTTCATGTTTTAAGTTGGTTGACAGTTGATAAACACAAAAACATAATTTTCAGAGTTAACCCATTTAAAAAGTCAATTTCCCCACATCGGTTTGCCCCAAACCTTCCATCAGGCGTATCCTCGCACCAGCTAGATGGATTTGGCTCCCTTCCAAGCTGCAGGGTTGCGATTTAGATGCGATCTGGCGAATTAAACATATCAGTAGCCTGTCATTCTACCGTTGGAAAGACTTAAGTAGTACTGATTACTAGCGCACTACTAGTAGATACATACAATCCAATAGTTTACTGATGAGTATAGGTCTCTTCGTTGGGGTTAATTTTCTTTTTTCTTTTTTTTAAATAAAAGTCGCAAACGAAACGCATGATGATGCAAATTTAAAATAAATAAATAACAGGGTTTACAGGTACCCGTTCCCTCTTCAACTTCAATTATATTTGAAGTTTCAAATGGATGTGCCAGAAATTTTTGTGCAATGCACTCTGCTAACTAATGCACTAGGATCCAGTGGGATAGTAATAAGTGTTTTAGGCTACGGTGCTGCTTACCATCAGGTGGGCCGAATGTTTACCTAGTTGCCACTGTAGAATATAAATAAATATCCCAGTCTGTTTTATGACAGCCGTGAGAAGATATCGTATGATGCTATTCTGACCCGGCACCTAAGAAGAATGCTAACAATCTCAGTAAAATATTAGCCAATAGCACGCACGACTTAACCAAATGATTCAGACCTCGAAAACATGGTTCAACTTGAGTAAGGTCAAAAAGAGGGTGATATAAAGGTCCATATTTATAATCAGCTCTCAAGAGTGACAGCTAGTTTGAGTTCGTATCAGAAATGTCATTTTAGTACAAAACGGGCTGTCAAATCCGTACTTAATATTGCTCTCAATCTTGAGATCGCTTTATAAATACTAGCCTAAGTTTGCTTTTCAAAGTTGAGTAAACGGTCCTATATCATACGGGTGACTTGGTTGTTGGGATTGGATCAGAGGGTATGAATAAGGGTAAATCCTAACTTATATTATAAACAAGAAGGTGATTTGTTTTTCCAGATTTCGCGATAAAGACAAAATATTTTAGGGAGTTAGAAAATATTTTTTAACACAGCTGTACTGTTTCAAAACGACCGAATAATATGCCGTAATAATTAAGGTGCATTGTTCGATGTAGAACTCTGAAAATTCTTTTGTTGACATCAGGAAGTATTTATCATGAATTTTATCCGAAAATGTGAAGTAACTAAAATAACTCGACATTGATAAAATTATTTACTTTGTTGATCAAATAATTAGATCTAATTTGATAAGTGAGTTCATTGTGCTATAATACCTATAATATAACATTTAAAAATTAGTTAAGCAACCTCACGATGGAAAAGTGTTTAATGTTTACCGCCGAGATTAAATTAAAATAAACTTCCATTAAACAATTAAAGTCGCAATCATCTCGAAATAAAATAAAAAGGAATTTAATATCCTGATTTAAAATAACCGTGATACTTAACACGGACATAAAATATCATAAAAACAAACATTATTTTTATGTCAAGGCCTTCTTGATTATTCCACTGGCATTTAAAACAAATAAAATAAGAAGTTGGCAAGAGTAAAGAAGGCTTCGGATGCCGGGTTCCGCCCATCCGTTTAAAATTAACTTAATGTTATGTTTGTATTTTCATTGCTTCAGTCGGATTATGCTCTAAATTTTTCCTTAATTTTATTTGCTACTTTGAAAAAAGTTTTGCTAATCGTCAAGTTTCTTAAATATGAGAAATAACAAATCAGATTCGACTCGGCCGTCAAAATCCTTACTTACATTGCTCTCACTTGAGGCTAAAAGTG
>JARACY010001143.1:0-65268 GCA_029255725.1 Scrobipalpa atriplicella | reverse complement strand
CTCTAACACTTCGATTTATTCACCATTTACCATAAACACGATCCAATTTCCTTGAGAAAACCTCATCACACCATTATGCACACCCACCAGTAAAAGTAGCTATTAGAAGTCGTATATAGCGACAATATATAGAGGTATTATCCACACCATGTCCGGCTGACTAACTTTCGTTCCGATTCGAGGTCAGGTGGTAGAAATTCTGTCGAGTCGCACGGGTAGGTGCGGTGGTCGCGTATGGTATGAGAAACCTGTTGCGCACGCGAGCCCGAATCGGAATTGGCTGTTCTAGGTTTGAATTTGCGAGAATGTTCGAATTTTGAATGTTTTGTTTATTTTTCTTTTATCGGAATTGGCTGTTCTAGATTTGAATTGCAAGACATTTTGCGAGAACGTTAGATTTTTGAATGTTTTTTTTTTGCCTGTTTTTTATTTATTTTATTGTTTTGGTTCGGTTCGGGCTGACCATTCTTTTAAAAATAAAACACAAAATGTTTTGACTTACTTACATGACTTTTTTTACTTAAAATATCAAACTAAATCATACACGTAACGTATGTTTGATAAATCTGTCAAACGTTAAAATGGATCCTATATTATTTCTTCATCGATTTCTTTCTGAGAACACAGTTATTAAGCTATTAACTTTTAATTATGTGCACTTGGGCTGAGACAAATTCCGTGAAGGTGTCACAAATGTTTGACATAAAAACAACGTCAATATTTTCACTTTTATATTATATTTTTTACGTTGGTCATACATTTGATTAGGTCTATTATTGTGAAACTAGAAACCAGCAAAAAATTTATCACAAATTATAAAATTAAATGTTAAAATGCGAAGCAAAAAATCGCTCCGTATAAAAGACATCAACGCGTCACATAACGTTTTTTCTTTTTCAAGACACTGAAAATGCAATATACATGATTATCTATGATTTTTTATTTTAATTTACGTGTTTATTTTATTTATGTGTTTACAGATAACTATAATAATATAATCCAAGTCTAAGTAATTGTATCTGTTCCGGAATCACAAGCAATACCAATATATACCCAATTAACTATTAAACAATCCAATTATTACATATTAACCAGTCCACCTTATCTAATCAACAGGGCAACTGTTATACAACAATCGACCACCTACTCCAGTTATTATCATACCAGCCATGAAATGTCATTGTGGGACAGCCTTGAAAGGACGCCATTCACAACCGGAACTCGAACCTGGGACTGGACTTATTGTCAACACGTCACATTGATTGGAAAAGGAACCTTATGAGCGAGAGCCTCATTGGTACTTCCGGAATTGATAACCTCAATATTTTTCGTGTGTGGTTGAATACGCATGAAAAAAGTTGTTCTTTAGGGTTTTTCTATAAGGACGGGTAGTTGATATGAAATAACAAGCTGTTTGCAAGACTTTATAAAAGTGTTGATAAAAGTGATATTTTTATTTAAA
The DNA here is from genome assembly GCA_029255725.1 of Scrobipalpa atriplicella. Lineage (NCBI taxonomy): Eukaryota > Metazoa > Arthropoda > Insecta > Lepidoptera > Gelechiidae > Scrobipalpa > Scrobipalpa atriplicella. The sequence goes on along the minus strand of JARACY010001143.1, from coordinate 63,806 downwards.
AGGTAGGTAACTTGAACATTACGTCAAATTGATTGGAAAGGGAACCTAATAGCAAGGTAGGGTAGAGTAGACTGAGCGAGAACCTCATTGGTTACTTCCGGAATTGATAACCTCAATATTTTTGTGTGTGGTTTAATACACATGGATACTTGAAAGTTGTTGCGCACAATTCGCATTTCCTGTTTTTTTTACTGTAAGGACGAGTAGATGTTAAGTATATTAAAACAGGTATGCGGTATTATCAAAATTCTAAGATATGTCATGAATCCGAGATGTCAAATGGATTTTTTTATAAATAAATGGTCTTGCTACTTGAAATTCCAGAACTAACTTATCTTTACTACTACACTAGCCGATTAAATAATATGGAAAGCATCCTGTTACATAGTTTTTATACATACGTAACTTTGTAGGAAGGGGACTGTTATGTATACTTTACTACCAACGTGCCCATAATGTAGTTCCTTATTCGACTAACCGATCAAAGGTCTGCAATATAAAATGTAGATACTATATTTTACGTATTAGATGTCGGAGGGCAAGATTCGCTTTGGGTCACTAAGCCATTGCAGTGAAATATGAGCAGAGAAGAGAACCATGCCTTACTTAAATTTAGATACCTACCTACTCTTACGTATCTAGGTAATTTGCAATAAATTTTAAAAAAATATTATAAATATGCTTGACTTTACAACCACTGATAAAAATTGTGAGTTGTAGTTACAATGTTCACCAACTTTGTTTCTGATTTCGTCTCAGTTTGTCACGATAAAAAAAAAACCTTAAAAACTTGTGTAACTACATATTTCTAGAGAAAACAAGTGCTAAGTTCAAGGATATAGGCACGGCAGATGAGTCACATAATTTTTTCACTTCGATAAAAATCACAAAAAGAAAGAAACCATTTCTAAAACGGACGCAATGCTATCGCAAACTTTCTAACTCCTTTTTTAGTATGGGCTTGCAAAACCTGTTCGGCAGAGGTGCATTAGCAATTTTAGTGCTTTGGGAAAATGGTTTGGTGTCCTCAGTAGAACATCTGGTTTAAAGGAACGAAGTAATTTTTTACACCCTGTATAAATAGTAATTACTAATGGTTCAACCTCGTTAAATTCACCTGTTACCTCAATTTTCATTTCAATATAGTTATTGTAACAGGTTTGTATTGAATATTAATAGTTGGGTTTATTTGTAATAACTACCTACGCCATTATTTAGCAACATCGGCCACTAGAATAAATTTGACTAAAATTTGTAGGTGTACAAAGATCTTTGAGTTATGTTATGATCCTATTATATTAATAATTTGATTAAAATTTATTTGAATAATGAAATCAATGTATGCCTATGAACAAAAAAAAAATTCTTCTCGAGTATAACTAAAACCCATATTCCTATTGACAAATGATGCACGTTCAAGTTAATGTTTAAAATTACATTCAATATACTTACATCACATATTGTAATCTGAATCTGAAAAAAAAAAGAGTTATTCTCTACATCAAACTTTATAATCCAATTCAAAATGTAATTTAATCCGCCATTGAAAATTCAAACTTCGAAGGTCATTACCGCGATTCCATCAGCTTATTACGTAAAAAGTTTTCTATCACCATTGTCAATAGAAAGCGATGTCCATGGACATCCGAAGATCACATTAAAATTGCTAATGCACCTCTGCCGAACAGGTTTTGCAAGCCCATACTAAAAAAGGAGTTAGAAAGTTTTGCGATAGCATTGCGTCCGTTTTAGAAATGGTTTCTTTCTTTTTGTGATTTTTATCGAAGTGAAAAAATTATGTGACTCATCTGCCGTGCCTATATCCTTGAACTTAGCACTTGTTTTCTCTAGAAATATGTAGTTACACAAGTTTTTAAGGTTTTTTTTTATCGTGACAAACTGAGACGAAATCAGAAACAAAGTTGGTGAACATTGTAACTACAACTCACAATTTTTATCAGTGGTTGTAAAGTCAAGCATATTTATAATATTTTTTTAAAATTTATTGCAAATTACCTAGATACGTAAGAGTAGGTAGGTATCTAAATTTAAGTAAGGCATGGTTCTCTTCTCTGCTCATATTTCACTGCAATGGCTTAGTGACCCAAAGCGAATCTTGCCCTCCGACATCTAATACGTAAAATATAGTATCTACATTTTATATTGCAGACCTTTGATCGGTTAGTCGAATAAGGAACTACATTATGGGCACGTTGGTAGTAAAGTATACATAACAGTCCCCTTCCTACAAAGTTACGTATGTATAAAACTATGTAACAGGATGCTTTCCATATTATTTAATCGGCTAGTGTAGTAGTAAAGATAAGTTAGTTCTGGAATTTCAAGTAGCAAGACCATTTATTTATAAAAAAATCCATTTGACATCTCGGATTCATGACATATCTTAGAAATTTTGATAATACCGCATACCTGTTTTAATATACTTAACATCTACTCGTCCTTACAGTAAAAAAAACAGGAAATGCGAATTGTGCGCAACAACTTTCAAGTATCCATGTGTATTAAACCACACACAAAAATATTGAGGTTATCAATTCCGGAAGTAACCAATGAGGTTCTCGCTCAGTCTACTCTACCCTACCTTGCTATTAGGTTCCCTTTCCAATCAATTTGACGTAATGTTCAAGTTACCTACCTTTTAAATAAAAATATCACTTTTATCAACACTTTTATAAAGTCTTGCAAACAGCTTGTTATTTCATATCAACTACCCGTCCTTATAGAAAAACCCTAAAGAACAACTTTTTTCATGCGTATTCAACCACACACGAAAAATATTGAGGTTATCAATTCCGGAAGTACCAATGAGGCTCTCGCTCATAAGGTTCCTTTTCCAATCAATGTGACGTGTTGACAATAAGTCCAGTCCCAGGTTCGAGTTCCGGTTGTGAATGGCGTCCTTTCAAGGCTGTCCCACAATGACATTTCATGGCTGGTATGATAATAACTGGAGTAGGTGGTCGATTGTTGTATAAACAGTTGCCCTGTTGATTAGATAAGGTGGACTGGTTAATATGTAATAATTGGATTGTTTAATAGTTAATTGGGTATATATTGGTATTGCTTGTGATTCCGGAACAGATACAATTACTTAGACTTGGATTATATTATTATAGTTATCTGTAAACACATAAATAAAATAAACACGTAAATTAAAATAAAAAATCATAGATAATCATGTATATTGCATTTTCAGTGTCTTGAAAAAGAAAAAAACGTTATGTGACGCGTTGATGTCTTTTATTACGGAGCGATTTTTTGCTTCGCATTTTAACATTTAATTTTATAATTTGTGATAAATTTTTTGCTGGTTTCTAGTTTCACAATAATAGACCTAATCAAATGTATGACCAACGTAAAAAAATATAATATAAAAGTGAAAATATTGACGTTGTTTTTATGTCAAACATTTGTGACACCTTCACGGAATTTGTCTCAGCCCAAGTGCACATAATTAAAAGTTAATAGCTTAATAACTGTGTTCTCAGAAAGAAATCGATGAAGAAATATATAGGATCCATTTTAACGTTTGACAGATTTATCAAACATACGTTACGTGTATGATTTAGTTTGATATTTTAAGTAAAAAAAGTCATGTAAGTAAGTCAAAACATTTTGTGTTTTATTTTTAAAAGAATGGTCAGCCCGAACCGAACCAAAACAATAAAATAAATAAAAAACAGGCAAAAAAAAAACATTCAAAAATCTAACGTTCTCGCAAAATGTCTTGCAATTCAAATCTAGAACAGCCAATTCCGATAAAAGAAAAATAAACAAAACATTCAAAATTCGAACATTCTCGCAAATTCAAACCTAGAACAGCCAATTCCGATTCGGGCTCGCGTGCGCAACAGGTTTCTCATACCATACGCGACCACCGCACCTACCCGTGCGACTCGACAGAATTTCTACCACCTGACCTCGAATCGGAACGAAAGTTAGTCAGCCGGACATGGTGTGGATAATACCTCTATATATTGTCGCTATATACGACTTCTAATAGCTACTTTTACTGGTGGGTGTGCATAATGGTGTGATGAGGTTTTCTCAAGGAAATTGGATCGTGTTTATGGTAAATGGTGAATAAATCGAAGTGTTAGAGGAGTGTTTCATGGGTTTCTGATCTGTTTTACTATTTTTACTCTGTGTAGAGTACTAATATACGATCGGTGGTAGAAACAGTTTAACCATTTATTGAACCTAGACTATACCAAATAAAATAAGGTAGATTGTACACTGCGGTAAGCAATATAAAGTTACAAGCTCAAGATAACAGTAATACAATGTAATTGACACACATTCATACACAAAAACAAAACACATATTTAATCATCATAATAAACTATGTACTATCAATTATCATTATACTATCTTTTGTAGAAAACTAAGACTTCTACAACAAAGTCAGGATAAGGCTATTTAGAACTATTTATTATCAATTTTATTCGAAAATATTCGATCCACTGAATAAAATCTTTATTTTGACCCTAGTATAAGAAAAAACACATTGTTTTAGTTCGTAATTTTACATCCTGTATAAAACTTAATCCTCGTAGAAAGTCAACATTTATGTTACAATTTTCCGAGCTCGTGTCAGCGAGATGACCTTGCAAACCTGGCTACTCCTAGCTAATGACAAAATCGTGACGGTAGCTAGAATGTGTTCTTGAGGTATATTACAAACCACAGAACAAAATAAACCAGAGAAAATGTATGTGCCTAAGAAAGTGCTGCAAATGATCACACTTGTAACCTAACAAAAACGAAAAACAAGCGAGTTTACCAAAATGTACAATTTTAACGTAAATGCGACCAAATATCGTAAGAAAAGTAAAAAATTGATTCGTACCTAGCAGAAATAGGACGGAGGGTGGTAGATACCTTTGATTGTCAAAATATATTTTGGGATTTGACATAAATCCCAAATCGGGTTATTCGTCAACTGCTCCCACAATTAACTGCTTCCGCGGGAGGAGTTGGTGAATCATAAAATATTAAATTTTAAGTATTCGTCAAATGCTCCCTTTTTTAAATTTGCATAGAAAAAACCCAAAAATTACAGTCAGCAACATCCTGGGATATAATTGCGCGAGCAGTTGACGAAGAACCTTACAAATCATAAGGTTTTAAATTAAATGTCGTCAATATACTTCTCCAGGCGGTCTTTCTTTACACAATACCTTTCTGCTTTAAAAACTATGAATTATTTTAGTGACAGAGTGACAGCTTATTCTCTAATAAAATATCCCTCAGATTCTCTTACTGACTTTTACAGCATGGTTGACTACAATAGATGAAATATTTTAGCACCTATAAATATCTGCCTAACCATCTATAGCTAAACTATTTAGATACATACCAGGCTAGTACCGCTCTTCTAACTTAAGATAAGCTAGCGGACTTTAACGGAGCAACTAACGGACAGACGCACGCGCATATTATTATGTATACTTATTTATGTATATTTGTGTGTCTGCGACATTACTCCTTTTAAGGAAGACAATGGTGATAGGCTACATGGACATGATGATGGGAGGAAATTTACATACCTACAAATATATTTCTAGGAAATGGAGGAAGTTTTTAAAAAAATCAATGCAGGTTTCAGCTCACATCAACAGTTGATATTTTTTTACAAAATCATATAGGTACAACCTTAAAGAGGCCGAAGTTTTGACAGGACCTGTAAATAGTAGACTATTTCCTCTACCTAACCCGTTAAGTAAATAGGTGTATGGTTAAGATGGTCAGATCAGATTTGTATCGTGCAGATAATCTAATGTGACAACTAACTGGTCACTGTGTTCTACGGTTCTTAAAGAGTCATCATACTAAAGCCGTTAGTATATTTACTGACACGCACAAAGATACTATAACTACGGAATTTTTAGGTAAGCATAGTAAGTAGTAAGATCAGGTAGGAAGAAAAAAAATACTACAACTCTACAAGCCGTAATGGTATGGCTGAAATCGTTTCAGCATCAATGAAAGGCACAAGAATTAATGCTAACAAATAAAAAAATGTTGGAACAAAGACAATATTTTATGTTGTCAAAAGTGGACATCCTATAATGATCCTACAGATGTGGTTGATGCAAACATGAATACAAACATTAGGCAACCAATGTTATGTTCTGGCTTAACAATTTTAGGCATATATTTCATACAAATTTCGTATAATAAATTCTATGTTTGCATATTCATTTGATTGCTATTTTAGAAGGTTGTCATATTGAAATTATGAGGAAACTATCGTTGTAAGTTTGTTGCAATATTTATTTATCGAAGTCGTTAAATAGTTTATGTCATAAGCAGCTGCTAATTAATATTTGGCGAAATAATTTGGCTAATGTCCTCAAAACAATAGATTACCCTATGATATCCAATTTCTACCTATATGTTATGAAAAAGTTTTGCAATATTTGGTAGACATTATTATAAACAAGGCGTGATTTTATGTAAAAAACATAGTCTCTACAAAACATAGAGTCACTATTGGTCACTATATAGTTTTAATTATTAATACGTATGTATGTATGTATGTACCTACAATATTCTCCGAAAGCGAAGGACCATGCAAATTCCATTTCGCTCTCCAGCGCAGCATGAATAAAGATACGTCCATGTAACTAAGTATGTGAGCTAAGTTATCTAATTAGACTATATAATATTATAAGCACTATGTAACATATATCGCCACGGTGGCTGGGTTTCATGACCACGGGCCCGTTTCATAGAACTACTATTCACCAACTATGAGAACGATTCGATGTACATTGCGCAGCCTTTAGGATACTTAGGAGATTCTTGGGCTCCCGTCCTAGAGGTCGTGGGATCGATTTCCACAGGCGGAACACAAAGTTAAACTGAATTCGTCAATTTATATTATCCCCAGTTTGGTTAGGAGCTGAATCACTTGATTTTCTGTGTTAAGAAAAAGGATATCATGTTCCATGTATTGCTTGATTACTTTGCTGTCTTTTACAGGCGTTACATAATTTCAGAGGCCATTATTAGCACACAGCCCCCGTAGCATGCAGCCGCGATAAGGCCGTGATAGCTGTTATATCACACATTTTATCACATCTATCTGTCAAATCGTATGGGAGTTTGACAGATAGATGCGATAAATTCGTTATCGCGCGGTGGCATGCTACAGGGGCTGGTTAAAAACTCTAACACTACCTATAGTTTGGTTCTTTGGGGTCGCCTCGAAGTCGCGGTTAGCTCGTTAAACTCATTCGATAGAAGAGGATACACTGACCGACCACGCAATGTACTCGTACATTAAAATTTACTTGTGATTTATAAACTTCACTTTTGTTAAGGCCCCGCACGTTGCGCCAGCGCATCTAAGATGCAACTTCTTACACAGTTCGACGGCGATTGATGTAGAAACTGAGAGGTTGGGATTCCGTGTTTCGGATGCTTTAGACGTATTTCATGGCTAATTAATTTATCGTCTGGTTGAGCTGAAAACGATATGAATAGCGCTCGTAGAATTTTGTTGGCCTCAATTCCAATAAAATTAATACTTAAAATTTCAAAACAATAAAATTAAAAAACTAGGAGATTTTTGTAGGCAATAGTTACGCTAGAGAATGACTTACTTACCTACTTTGCACATCCTCTGAATCTTAACCGCAATAGCTGCTAATGTTCACAAATAAATTCGGACAATAATAACATTATTTTAAAAGAGAAATAAGAATATTTTAAGGCAGGTGGTTCCTAACATACTGTTCTCATTTCCTGAGCTTATCCTTTACGGCGGTATCCATTATTTTGGTATGTATTTATTCATCGCAATGACTATAATCTAGTTTAGTATTACAAAATAATGTATCATTTGTAAAAACCAAGTAGCACTTAACTTTTTACCAAACCCTATTATATCTTCTAATGTTTTTACTCCATCTTTAAAAAACCCTGTTAAACAGGTTGTCTAATATACTAGGTTAAGCAGCTTAATAATGATAATTGGATGGATTAGTGGTGTTATAATTGACTCAAAAACAAATCGATTTGGACAAGTCTTCGCCTGGTGCAACTGGTCATAATTGTATTATCATGTCATGAATAATAAGTTGTGCAGTTTTTCTAGTTACCGAAAATTTCGTTGGTTAATGACTTAATCCATTTTGATTGGGTGCAGTTTGAGTTGTTGTGGTTCGGAAGTGTTGTAGAGTCGGATTAGGTCCATATCCTAGTCTACTATAGTAGGAAATGACAAGAGAGAGAGACCATACCTAGGAGACTATGGAACTAGTCCGTGCCGCAACAATAACTCAAATTGCACCCTCCGGTCCATTACAACTTTGACAGACCATGAAGTGATTCGGATTCGCCCTTCCTTCATGGCATAGCCAAACAAGATAAATTATGATACAGTATTTTTTCAAAGGCATATCAATGGCAATTTTTCTGTCACACTTAGTCCAGCCTATAGACATTTAGCTTAACAAACAACCGGACATGGCACGCACCAGTTAAGCCAGGAAAGCAGACCACTGACCCCATTGTCGTAATGTTGTATTAGGGGGTGCGGATAGAGGTGGGGGTTGAGGTCAATGACCTGCGTTATGGACAGCTGACTCAAGGAAGTGCCAAAACGAGTTGTAAGGGGAACATGTAGTAAGGAAACCCCATAAGATCGAACAGTCAAAATTGATTTCGTGTCTTTCACAATTTATACACGCTTATTGCTGTAATGTTGTATAAAGGGGCCGGAAAGAGGGGGGGGCGAGGGGTTGCGGTCGATGACCTGCGTTATGGACAACTGACTCAAGGAAGTGTACTGTCAAGAGGATTTTAAACCGGGGGAATTAAGGAAACTCCATATAACTGCAGTTAAACTCGATTTTTGGATGTTTTTTAAACCTCATTGACAAGAATTTGTACGTGATTTTGCCTGATGTTACGGCAAAGATGTAACATACTAGATAATTTCCAAACGCCCATTAACTCTTTCCTTAAAAGGACCAAGTTTTAATGTTCGGGAAAAATGAGCAAAAAAAGATGAAAATTGACGAGGAACCTTCCATCATCCTATTTCTTTTATCACAGTTCTATACATTTTTTTTTGTGTCATTTACAATCTAAAGACCGGTATCTACAAGTAGGTACAGAAACACTATATTCTACCTGTATTGCGCGTAGCCTAGATAAATCAGTCTAGAGTCTAGGTACAGTCTCAAGGAGGTCTACTCTTACATAAGTCCGCGCAACTACCCACATTTACCGATATTGGATACTGTAGTTGCACCAAGACCATATAATTGTTATCTAATACGAATAGGTCTTGCTAAATTGTTTGTATGTTAGATAGAAATCAGTCAAGCTAGGTCAAAGTTGCGAATTTAAATGGCATATGACATGTTATATGCAATGAATTGTTCTTATATCATGCGTTACTATATCCAATGTTTGAAAACTTATTTCTTTTCCTATATCTTAAGGGGCTACCCTGAGCCAGGTGGCGTCCTCATCAGTCAAAAAATTATTACTCACTGAAAAAGCAAATAATCGAAAATCCGGTAAACCAGATTGAAATAAAAGCAAAGAAGATAATTTAGAACATCATCAAGTTGCAATTCATAGTTCCTGGTAGTAACAGAAGGAAATTTTGCGAAAAACGGCCACTTTTAGCACTTTTGGTATCTGTAACTGCTGTAAACACTGAATCATGAATTTATAGTGCTTTAAACAAACTTCAGTACCTATTTTTTAATCTAGTTTACCGGATTTTCGATTCATTGCGTTTTCAGTGAGTAATGATTTTTTTAACTGATGAGGGCGCTGGCGGCACCGGGGATCCCCTTAAAAGCATTCATTGAGCACTTTTCGTGGAGAGCATGGTTGCCGTTCCTTTCCTTTCTCTCAGGAGTCAGGATAGACAATGACAGTTGACCCTTTTTATCAAGATTTAGTGCGCATACGAATCGATTCGATACCATTACTAGCTCTGGGAACAAAGAAGCTGGAACATTCTTAGTTCTTATATCGCTCCCAGTCCATCATGTAAGATTTTTTTATTTAATCCTCTAAAATCAGGGTCATACATACTTCACTACTTCACTTACTTATTTAACAGTATAAAGATTTCAATCAAGGTGAAATCTTGGTCACCAGGAGACCACACATGACATGAAAGTCACTGGTAATGGTAATGTTTTTAAGATCGCTATCTCATGGAGAGCTTTGATTTAACCTACATTGATGCAAAAAATGGTACATATTTGATGTTGTTTTGATGGTTTTGAAAGTATTCTGTGGTTTGCAAATTTTATGCAGTTGACAGTTATATTTTACTTCATTCTTATTTGTGTACCTTCCTTCATACTATTTATTAGCCGAGTAAAATTTTTGTATGTTTTATAGAAGCTTGCTTTAAGCTTGACAAATATCCAGTTCATTTTAATGGGCGGTTTACATTGCTCAAGTTGTAAGTACAGTTGGTAAGTTGAACCGTGTAAACGTCAACTTGAAAGCCAACTTACCAACTTCCAAACTTGAATACAAGTAGAAACTATGAACTATCCTAATGCACTTGAACAATGTAAACCATCCATTACGTTAACATGATCCTTGAAAGCCTTATTGCTATTAACTTTTTATGTCCTACACAATACAAAACCTACCTATACATAATAAGACCCGCATTACTGGTCATTGAACAAATTGTATCACCTTGAAAGGCCTTGCTAAGTAGGCTAGGCAATTTTTAAATCAATCTATACTGGCTTTGTCCGTAGCATTACCTTCTCTGACTTAATTATATCTTTAGTGTTCTAGAATTATCTGTACGACATGAAATCTATACGAATATTTATAAATGTAATCTTGTTGAAACGTATGTATAAACAAATACTACTAGACCTTAGAAAGCTTCGTTCACTCTGAGTAACATCTTGTATACTTTTTACCGTGGATAAATATCTGATCCCCACAGGAAAACTCATTTAGCCGCCGGCCAGTAAAACTGCAAATAACTAGTGACAATAGTTATTTGTTCAACAAGAGAGGGAAGTTCGTTTTTACTGCGAGTGCTGATTTTGAATCCTGAGGTAGCGAAAGATACTAAAATTGAATCACGAGCGTAGCGAGTGATTAAAAAATAGTATCCTGAGCTCACCGAAGGATTCAAAGCACGAGATGTAAATGAATTCGCTCTCGTGTGATACATACAACTTTTCCCACTTTCAGTGAGAAAATATTGAGGTGTGAAATTAGGAGAAAATTCCATTATTACTTTTTTATTGGAAAAGTTGCGTTCGGAAATTGCAACAACACTTAAAAAATAAATTAAGCAGACGTAAAATTATTCTAAAATTAGCATGTAATGTTATTAATTTTATCTTTTTAATACAAATCAAATTAATTACAACAATAATAATATATTTAAACATTAAAATTTAATACTTTACAAGACAGTAAAACGTAACAAAATAGTCTACAAAATAAAATTTTAGGTTGCATCAATTTTCAGAACGCACCCAAGAGACCAAATAAAAAAAATAAAAAAACCATTTGGATACCAGTTGTGTCAAAAAATGACATACCTTTGCCTCATTTAATAAAATTAAAAAGCTACTTGGTCTCTCTTAAGAATAAAATGGCCTTTTCCTCACTGAATTTAGGCGGGAAATGTGCTCTTTTTGAGGTGAAAGTGGGAAAAATAATGTTCGTCATTCTTCAGACTATGGTAGGTACCCCATTTAGGAATTATCTCTTGCTCTATGCTATATTTTCATCTATAATAGTAGCCGATTCTAACAACCTACTGAACCCCATTTATATCTTTAGAAATCAAAGTTATTAGAAATATAAATTAAATGGCCAATTACCACAAACAATAAACTTGCAGGGAAACGAATTTGTACTCATTATGCACAAGCAATGCAGTTCTGGCTGATGCAGTTGCAGTATGCAGTTCATAAGGAGGCCACTTTCTAAAGACTTTCCTTGGACCTTCCGCCGCATCTTCGTTGTAGTGATGTCCATTTATAGACTGTCGATAGTCTATCGATAGATGGCAAATAAATTTGCTGACCAAAGTTTAGGACGAACCTACCTGAACAACTTTCCTCAAGGAAAATCGAAATAGGAAAAGAAATGGTATATTCTTATAAATATATGGTTATAGTAAAGTCTTTCGTATACAAAATAGTGGAAACCATACCTACAGAAACCGCAACCTAGTTATGAAACTTAGCCATTACAAAAGCATTTGACTCTAGTGTGACAGCAAAGTACGTTTTTTATCATCATGAGACCTTAGTTTGCATCATATACTAGTCATTTCACTCCTCCCACGTCCTTTAGACCGGAAAACATAATGTAAAAAAAGGCTTCGAAGCAGAAATTGGTACTGTACAAAATACCACAAACAAAACTGTCGATATGCCAATGAACTTATCTACGCACCAATAAAATTACTATTGCCAGCAATATAAGCAATCTATCGATACTAATAGGTAAAATATAGTACCATCACTATTAAGTAGTAACTAGTTGCCTTTTACACACGCAATTAAGGTGATTGGAGAAGGGAATCTTCTAATGGGAAAGAGATAGTGAAATCTAATGGAATCTGAAGGTCCTTTTCTAAAACTTGTTTCAAATTAGAAGGCAAATAGTGAATGTCTTTACAAGAAAGCTTTGGAGAATTTTATTAAAGCCTAAACAGTTAGCTTATTTCTAGAAAAAAAACTTTTATGGCATTTAGGCCCGTATTTATAATCAGCTATCAAGAGTGACAGAGAGTTTGAGTTTGTATCAAAAATGTCATTTCAGTACAAAACGTTATGTCAAATCCATACTTAATATTGCTCTCAATCTTGAGATCGCTTTATAAATACGAGCCTTACAACCTAAACGGGGTTCAATGAGTTTTCTGTCCCGACACAGTGTATAATTTTCAAAATGAACCCAATAGAAATAAAACATTTTATATTGATTAAAAACACCACCTAGAATAATTGATTGCAATACTAAAACTCCACTAAACGTAAAATGATCTAATACTACATAATTTTTTTTCAAGCTTTCTGCACATTCTACAAAATATAAACACGGTTATGTATAAAATTATACTTAAAAAACTATTATTACGCAAGATAATGACTGTTACATTATAGCTGTAATTAGAATTTTATCTTTAAAGTATTACGTTTACATACAATTATTAATATACCTATACATCTTCAAAATTATTACTGTTACACAATACTAAGTGCTCTTTATTATGCTATTTTGACGATAATGCGTATGATTTGATCTTTTAGTAGCATTTGTAACAGTTTTCTTCCATGCTGGACTGGGAATGATAGAAAAACATAGAATGTGCCAGCTGCATCTCCTCCCGGGCATGCTGTAAAAATTAAGGGATATGAGGGTTTCAGTATTGTAATTTAGGCGATGGGCTGACAACCTGTCACTATAGCAATATACAGATCCATCTGGAATAACTCGCAAGATTTGTCAGACGTGGCGGAACGACCTTTGCGTAGGTCGTTTATGCTCTGCCTACCCCATTAGGGATAAAAGCGTGATTAAATGTATTAATTGTATGTATGTAACAGTTTTTCAATGGTATGGCAATCATATACCTTTACATACGTACTGCGTAAAATAAAAGGATGTATTTGAATAAGTCGTATAATGAACTATTATTTTGTTAATCGTTTTAGTAGAAGTAGAGTATTTTGATTAAATACCAACAAACAAACAAGACCTAACTTTATTTTCGAGTGCCTAGTTTGATTTATTTGTTTTTAATATGTTCCTATATTTAAAGTTTTTCAGTAGTTGTATGATATCACATATTCTGGTTTATACTTGTCATAATAAATGCACAGTCATATTGTAATGAACAATGACATTTTACGTAACATTTACTTGACATTGACCTGAAAGTATACCCTTTGCCCGTCTTGCGGATTTAAATTCTTGAATCACTTGAAATGTAGTTTTTTTTATTAACAATTAAATATAAGGTCACGATCTTGACCTCTGGGGATCCGGCTGAAATATGAATATTTACTTTAATATGTACCTATCGACCTAGATGATTTAGACAAGGACTGTGTAAACATGGCTCGAGATCACGACATGTGGAAGGAGAAAGGGGAGGCCTTTGCCCTGCAGTGGGACATCCCAGGCTAAAAAAAAAATTTACCTATCACTATATTGACTGGTTGCCAGCCCAAATTGCAATGCACTGAAACCTTGTTTCTACCCGTGAAGAGAATTTTTATAGCGCTCCCAGTCCAGCATAGAAAAAGTAGTTAGTAGTACCTTAGGGTTATAAACTTTCTTTTCTAAACCAAAACTAACTATAATCTATACGAACTCCCATTGAAATAGATCGATCTTCCATATCGGTTTCAAATTACGCCTCTCGGCTTCGGAATTCAAATATAAAGAAAAAAAGCTCCAAGTCCTCGTCAAAGAAAAAGTAAAAAAATCCAAGATGGCCGTTGATGACTTTCTCGCGGTGAAAGCAGTTTCGTCATCTGCCGGAGGCGCCTTAAAATCGATGTGTTTAAAAAGTTATCCGAGCTTGTTACTACATCAAACTGTTGAATGAACGAAAATGAACGAAAGGTATTGAGTATTGATGTCTACTAGAAGCAGAAAATAGGTTGGTTGTGCGATCATGCGAGATAAGTTGAGAACCTACTAAGCTGTTGTCTTGACTGAAGTTAAGAACTAACCAAGAATACAGTGCAATTTTACTCTTTCTGTTTCCATACATAAAAATAGATAAATCTAAATTCTAATTCAAAGACACTTTTCAGCCTTTAAAATAGATAGAGAGAAACTCATTATTGCTCACATTAAAAATCAATAATATTTACTTCATAATTCAAATGGAAGACGAAATATTGATAAAGGCCTTATAGCTAAACTTACCAAGTATAAAATCATATGTGACAACATCTTTATGTCCTTGTAATTATCCACGATAGGGCCCCAAAAATATTCCACTGATTGGCTCAATCAGAGAAATATGCAAAACACAACGAAATGCCCCAAGGTCTATGGGATCATTGCACATCCACTATGAAAATGCCGTGATATAACAACATTATAAGGCCATTGTGGCCATAAAATTTTACAAATACAAATCATTTATTTCATAATCACATTACCAGTTTTACCAGTTTCCGCTCTTGGTTTTTTATAAAAAGTCAGCAAGTATATTACCTGAAAATAAAAATAAAACTTGTTAATAAATAACCATAACAAAAGAGACATTTACAACTTTTGTTTACTACTTGGATGCAGAAGATTTGTTGGTTGGTGGCATTTTATTTTTCGGCACATGGATAAAAATTCAAATCCATCCGATTTTGGTCTCTTTTCATAACCAATAAAGTAAATCAAATAAATATAGGCCATATGTCAATGGATTATAGATAAAATTTGGGGTTGGGTATTAAATCCTATTCTATTTATCGCACTTAGCCGAGCATGGAAGAAGAAAGATATAATCAACTGATAAAACACAATTATATTTATCTAGAAAGTCATAAGACGAACAACTTGTATCAATTCCTGCATTTTGTCTGTCTGTGCGTGTAGGCAACGTCTAAGATCGTGATAAAATATTCCAATTGAATAATATTATACAACAAGAAGTATAATGGCACGCGATACGACCACGTGTTTCAAAACCCTTATTTCTATTGTAATAAGGGTCATAATTGCATGGAAGATGGATGTCTTGTTAGTAATTTAATGAGTTATAGTGCAATGCTTTGTAATAGTTAGTTGTAGCTCGTGATAAGCGATTATTTGATAACAATTTCCTGATGCCATTTTCGGTCTGACATTTGGGTTTTTGGAATTATTTTACCTTACTCTATTTTGTGCCATTATGAATATAAGATTTGAGAAGAAAAAACAGAGATCTGTTATTTAAGTGTTAATTAAATGAAACATGGTTGAGAATTTTCCTTATTTTCATTCAAATAAATCTGCTGTTCAGCTTCTTTTATCTCTTCTTTTCGCATAATGGTTACTAAATCCTACTTCTTTTATCAAAATTTAGGTTCTTTTTCTCAAAAGCTACATCTTTTACTATTTAGATATTTTATAGTCAAGCTTTTCATCTCACCACCATAGATCAAATCGCCAACATTTACCTAAAGCCTATCGTCTGTTTGTCAGCACACAAGGAGTGTGGGAGCGGCGGAGTGAAAGTGAATGCCATGCCACCTGCGCGCGCCGGTGAAACGCGGCCCTTGCCAATTTGGACGCCGAAATGTGATAACAACGCGATGTGATGGTATGCTCGCTTTCATATTATGAGCAAGCGTGTGCTTCAATGGACTAAGTGTGATTGAAATAGATACAATGCAGCAGCTACTTCTGCTTTCCGTCCTCGTCAATACAGGAATATTCACAGGCTACATATCGTTGATACTTTGTCTCTCCATAAGAAAGGACTTGTGGTCTAGCGTTCTTAGCTGTAGGCTTTTGAGCCGTATGTCGTTCGAATAGTCAACAACCCAGACAAAAGTATTAGCCTGTGTCAGAGTTTGCTAATATTATCTACTGTATTGAGCATAAGGAGTCCACCCACTATAAGGCCCGTATTTATAATCAGCTCTCAAGAGTGACAGCAAGTTTGAGTTCGTATCAGAAATGTCACTTCAGTACAAAACGACCTGTCAAATCCATACTTAATATTGCTCTCACTCTTGAGATCGTTTTATAAATACGGGCCTTAGTAGAGTATTTTTATACTGCCACCTACACAGCCACGTTTGGTAGACGACAACTTGGTGGACAAGGGAACAAAATTCAATGCTTTATTTTTGCAGAAAGCTGGGCACAGTTATCACTGCAGTCCACTTTCTTGAATAAACTTTAGGTTGGTGCTATACTGACCAGGCATCCTAAGGTATTTTTTAGGTAAACCGTGCACAAACATTTCCAGTCCATAAGCTCAAGTTATGCTAGAAATGAACGGCCTATAATATGCAATTTTCTTTAATTGCAGTGTAAACGTGTCGTCACGAGCAATGGACGGAAAACAACGAGGTTTTAACGACGTGTCCCACTTCTGATACCGGTGGTATATGACACATGGGTTTAACTTTGTTTTGAAGACATATGTAGCGAATATTTTGTAAAAGAGATTCTTCTTTTTATTTAGCTGTCGGGTAAAACGACCCGAAGTTTTTTTTTTAAAATGACCAAGGATTGAGAAATATTTCATAAGATAGGTAATTGCTGGCCCGCGACGCTGCACTTCACGGTGGAGAGTACCCGTTGAGTCCAGACATATCAGAGACATTCATAAAATTCAAAAATAGTAATTATGACAGTTGGAAGGAATATTTTGACGTTAGATCACTCTCAAAGGGAATCTGGTACAAAACAATTCAGTGCAAACCACCCCGCACCCCATTATTCATGGATTTGAAACTACCTCGTAAAGTTCTCAAAATTCTTGTAAGACTTAGATCAGGACACGTTCCGTTTAACAAATTTGGCCATCTAATGAGAAAAATCGTCTCACCAAATTGCGAAGTGTGTAATAAAATAGACCTTTCATGTGCTAGCAGAATGCAGCCGCAACAGCCCGCGCAGAGAGATTTTGTTCAAAAATCTAAAATTAAACCCACTTGACTTAGGAAACTTCCAAGAATTACTTACTTGCTCAAATGTAATAGAGATCGTCGAAATTTACCAATTATATAAAGCTTTTGAACAAAATCGCTCTGCACAGGCAAACCCAACCTAAACATTATGTATGAGTGATCTAACGTCTATAAGGAACAATAGGGCTGGCGTGTACTAATCGTACAAAAGCCCTCTAAAATCGTAGAAAAAAAAAACAAAAAAAAAAAGATAGGTAATTTGTATTTAAGTCCAATTCATATGCTTTCCTGTCAAAAAGACTATAGCGTATCTATAATTATCCGCTTTTGTACATACATACCATACATACATAAAATCACGCCTGTAGGCAGAGCAAAAACGACCTAAACATAGGTTGTTCCGCCACGTCTGACAAGTTTCGAAGGCTAATACAGATGATGATTATGTATACTGCTAATAGTGACGGGTTGTCAGCCCATCGCCTAAATTGCAATACACTGAAACCCTCGATGCCCATAGCAGATTTTTACAGCATGCACGGAAGGAAATGCAGCTGGCACATTCTACGTTTTTCTATCACTCCCAGTCCAGCATGGAAGCTTTTGTGCTAAGGTAATTTTACTTTGAACCAGTAAACGGTCAATATAATCCTCCATACTTTTACTTTATCAGAAAACTTCTAAAACTAAATCAACTTTATAATCATCTATTCTAAACAGCACAAGTTGATCAGTCGACCGTGTCTTTGAGACAGTACCGTGAGAAGTGACACAGAATCCGCGCAGAATGCAACCCGCGACAGTTGCAGCGATCGTGGTGCCGATTCGGACGTGTACACGACTTAACTAAAATAAGTTCATGCCTGCCTTTTTCTTTTATGAGAACGGATTTGTTTTGATTCCGTCTGTTCAAAAATCTATGGATAGTTTCTCGATGGATTTAGTCCTAATGTGAATAGGTTAAGGGTAAGTATCGTCTAAATCCTTAGAATTTTTTAAACGAATTAATGACAGGATCAAAATAAATCTGTCTATACTGCCGTCCCTTTCTGTTCTCTTTATTATAGAAAATGACAAATCGGACGATGATGCGACGCGATTTGATACTATCAAATATATTTTTGACAAAAATATACATAATACGGACGCATCGCATGTTCGCACGATCTTCAAGTGTATGACATATGTTTGATCGCATAGTCGTACGATCGGCCTACATATGATAGGACAGCGCTTCCGAATCAACGCCAGTTGCAGCGATCTGCGCCCGCGCCGATACGTTGCACGATAATGGCTGATCTGTTGCGCTATTGTTTGTAAAGTAACGTGATGAATTGCAGGTTCAATGTGATTTGTGTGTGGAGCTGTTGGAACGGTGAAACTTGGCGACATATGGAGTTCTGCTGATTAAAGTTAATGCAGATCAACACGACCTTCGCATCAAGCTGGACGATGGCCAATCTCCCAGAGACCAAATATCTGACCGACTATTTACATGCCCGCCCATCTGACAGCACGAATCATCTTAGTTTTCTGACAATCAGGTAATAGGCTGCCATTTCGTAACCAAACAGAAACAACAGCTTTACACGAAGTTGTTGTCTCACATTGGGAATCGAACCGCCGGATCGAGAGCCCTTGGCTCAAACGGATGCAGTTAAATCTTACATTTACTTATCACAGCGAAAGTATGACGAAAATAATGTTACAATTTAAATCGAAATAAAGAATCCATAGAAAGGGCAGCATCTATTTCTAATTTGTCAGTCGTACTTGTATTTCTAGACTAGGTATGTTACACAGCGTCAACTTGAACCAATAGCCAAACTAAACAAGACAACACTTTACGTTAATAATTGGGTACTTGACTGGGTAGCTTAAAAAATTCAAAACGTTTATACTTAAAACTAATGGCTAAAAATATTGTGGATTTCATTCATCATTAAAAAAAAATGCACATTTAGATTTTAATAATCGAATTAAAAGTATATAAGTTATTGATTTGAGTAGTCAATATTTACTAAAATGTGACGTCATAATTTACTATTTTCATACAAAAAAGCGTTTTTGACATTTCATAAAAAGTTGCTGATTTGACTAGTTGGAAAGTAGCCAATTACAATGAAGTTCATTCCTGTGGTCGTCAATAGGTATGCACAAACCTTGCTCAACAAAATAATCAAGATCCAATTAGTAATTGGCAATAAATAGCTATAAATCGCGAACGAATTGCGTACAATCATTTATACCCTGTTGGACTAGTTGTGCATTAATTAGGTAATTAGACTTGGAGTTTTGGCACCATTTTTATAGGAATTATTTGGGTTAATAGACGAAAGTAACGCAGTAAAATTCTGCACAAAGACAGTTCTTATTTCAGTAACAGCAAGGAGTGCTAGTATCACGTTTTCACTTTTTGTTTTTCATATTAGTACGATTAAGGGACAGCGTACCGCAATCTAATAGGGGTTGCTCAGTCAACGGAACTAAACAACCATCACCAACAAATTCTTTCAGGAAATGAAAAATATACTTTGTCATACAAAATTATGACCACCTCGATCCAATTTGTATAGGGAAGTCATTTTTATTTTCATTTCCTGAAAGAACTTCTTGGTGAAGGCTGTTCAGTTTCATTGACTGAGCAACCCCCATCAGTTTGCAATACGCTGTCTCTTACATCCGGTATGATCTTTTTTGAGTTTTGTTATTGCCATGGCTTCATATACTTATAACTATAAATATTGAGCACTAGTCAAAATTTCAAGGGACCCCAGCCCAGTCTACAAAACCTGCAAAATAACATAGGATTATGATTTTACAGCCCAGCATTACGCATTACACTGGATAAGTTGCAGGCTAAGATTGACATTATTTTATAATTCTTATTCAAGACAATGAAGCTAATTTTAAACAGCACTTACACACATGACATTAAAACTCTCAACAAATACCACAAAAAATGCATATGACCTTAATCACATCTAAACAAGGTAAGGTCGACATGAAATCAACGTTTGCATAGAAAGTTCAGGTTTGTCTGTCTGTCTGTTCGAATTAATTAGGCAGGTAGTTCCGGGTGGGTTTGCACGTGTATGTAGGTCAATAAAACCTTGGATGTATATTTTAAATTAAATTTTTATAGATTATTGATTGGATTTTTATACGGGAAATAATTTCGCTGGCAATGGTATATGGAAACGTATGCTATGCACAATTGACATTATTTACATTACAATTGACATTATTACTTCAAACAGCCCGGATGGTGTAATGGATCCTTCTGTGCAGGAGGTCGTGGTTCGAATCCCACCATGTACCAATGTGTTTTTCGGTTTTCGAATTTCATACGTTTATTCGGCGCTTTTACGGTGAAGGAAAACATCGTGAGGAAACCTGCACACACCTACGAAGAAATTCAAAGGTTGTGTAACCTAATCTAGGATTGGGTCTGGTTTCCCTTCTGGGTTGCGGAGGTCAGATGGCAGTCGCTCTGTGTAAAAACCAGTACCCTCGTTCAATCCCCTAGATTAGGTAGCCGACCCCGTGAGATACGGGAAAAAGGCTAGGAAGATGATGAATTGACATTATTACTTCAGAAGCTACTGTAATAAATAGTGACTTCCTGAAATTGATACTTTTATTTACTTTATTTATTATTTTTAGCTGGTCATTTACACGAGTTATTTATTGTTTTAACGAACTCAAACGCGCTGTTACTCTCAAGAGCTAATTATCAATACGGGCCTAAGTAATACTGTCATTCAAATATGGTCCAACAGCTTCTTCAGTTATAAAAGCTCAACCATTTTAATGTTTTCTATTATCCCTTTCGTCTCGGATATTATCTGTAAGCAATGCTTCATTGTCTACTATGTATGGAACTTGTGTATGGACATAAGTCATATTGCCAACTATTGTGACATAATGGTTATGTCATTTGGACAATGAGTGATTTTTTATATCATGCGTTGAGAGGTTAGTGTAAGTATCAATTTTATTGTTGGGGTTTTCGTAATTTTAATGTGTTGGTTATTGTAATAGTTAACTATGTTGTTTTTAAAATGTAAATTTACTTACAAACTTTTTTTTACTTATTGTATAGTTTCTGATTTACTACGGAATATTTTTAGATATGTCCCATTTATGCTTAAATTAATTAATGTGCTTTGATCCGAAACAAAATTGTACAAAACTGACTATTTCCTGAAATCAAATTAAATATTCACTTCCGGTAGGTACATGCCAAATAAAAATACCAGATCAATTCTCTTTCATAACCGTAAGTTAAAAATTAAATTTATTTCCGCTCTAGAAATTTTTATCTTCAAATTCTGATACAGTCTACTTCCTCATACCTTATTTAGTTTAGTCACAATTTTTTTTAACTTAAATATGATATGATAGAAGGTGATCGGGAAATGTCTAGATAGATTCCTGCTTGGCTAAAAGTGATAAAATTTAAATTTTATGTTCCTCGGGTCAATAAACGACCAAGGCTTATTTGAGGTCGCAAAAATACAGTTCAATGAACAATAACTATATAAAATTGAAAGTTGAATATTGCCATGCATAAAAAACATGTGATTCCTTTATATTTAATCAAAATCAAGAGACATAAAATCCTGTCCATCGAAAATCTTCACCCACGATATTGAATTTTCGTACGGTGAAAAACAGAAAGGGGGATTCCATTCATATTTTTCTTTTATAAAAAAAAATTATAGAGCTCAGTGGTCCAAAAGCAAAAGAATAAAGAACGGACAAAAATAATTCTGCTTAAATTCGATAAAAAAAACTCTCGCTTCAAATTTTCCTTGTTAAAACTGGGCCAAGTCTTCAGCTAATGATCAGCCGTTAGTTACTCTTTGTTACGGAACACGAGTCAATTTCCGAAATTATCTTGTTACTGAAGTAATGAATCACAATTTGGCCGATGGGCAATGCTCCTATGGTCTTAAAACACTCGGTCGAAAATTAGAAAGTCGATAACATTGGGAAGACGTAGACGCGTGCGCAAGCGCACACATGTATAAAGTCCACTAGTTACGTAGTAGTCAAAATCAGCAAAGCAATTGCTATTTTCAAGCCAGATTTAAAGTTCATTAGCGCTATTATAAATTGCTTTTAGAATAATATCAATACGGCTCTATTAAACTCTTGTCCATCTATTTTCTCATGTGACAGTACAACGTGTCGTCACGAGCAATGGAGGGAAAACAACGAGGTTTAAACGACTTGTCCCACTTCTGATACCGGTGGTATATGACATAGGTTTCTATGTTTGTCCATTTTATAAAGAGATCATTATCATACCTGCAAACATAATTATTAACTTAACATGTTCTTAAATCTCGTAGTAAAGTGTAGTTCACCCAATCAGCACGGAGATTACTACATTAATACATGGACACACGCACACATACACACCCATCTTGACCTTTCATTCAAGTTGTGAAAGTACCAGCTAAAGCTTCGGACACACTGACGTTTCATGTCGAGCGTATTTAGGCAGGTCGCAGGTTGCTCAAATAGATTGCAGAGGTTACGATACGACATCATAATAATGATCAATGAAGAACCATCATATTTGTTGATTTTGATAAACTTGATAAATGTACACAGATATATATTTACTTCAAGTAATTATTTATTTTATCATTGTTTATTTATAAAAAACGTTTACATAAATTCTTAAAACTAATACAAAACTGCACCTATGAACAGTTTGATTGAAGGATGAAACGACTCTTATTTAAATTACTCAATTTAACGCTTCATTTAATAAAGTTTAGTAACGGGAAGTTGCCATAAATGCTTTTGTTATTAAAGTTATTAGTTTTAACACGATTTTGTTTTAATCGTGACTGTCTTATGGATAATTTAATGTTATTTGTAAGAATTTAAACAAATGAATTTATGGTAAAATATATATTTTCATATCCGGAAGTAAAATAATAAAAAATCTATGGAGAGGTACGAGACGGCATTTATTTTGGGTTGTAATTAACTGAGCCTCAATAAATTACGAAATCGGTCTAAAAATAATAACTTTCAACCTAACCTAATTTATTGCGGCTGATATGAATTTTTTGAGGCTGATTTAGGTAGTAATTTTTTTCTGAAATTATTTCTCATTTATTTTTGTATTTTTTTTTATGCTCGAGGTACTTAACTTACGTTTCAGTTCGTTTCGTATACTTTTGAGCCTAACTCTAGAGATTTCATTCATAAATTTTTATTTAGTACATCTCATTCACTGTTACAATTCATCGTCCTAACAACCTCGTCTCGTTAAAAAAATAACAGATTTTTCTAAATACCAGACGCGTAGACATCCGTATACCAGGTGGGTACTCAGTGACCCACTGGAGACAGGTTTGTCGCCCGGGTGTGGCCCCAGTGATAGCGACAATCAACTAGTTTTCGAAACTGGTAAAAGTGCTTGCTCTTTGACATCCGCGAGAGGAGATCGCGGGGAAAAGTCGATGATTAATCGATTATTAGTGTTGTAAGAAATGTTGGATTCCAAGGTGTGATAATAAAGTAATTGAGCCTATAAATGACGTATTGTTCAATATCCTACTAATAATATGAATTTGAGTGAAAGTTGATATGCCTAAACCTATATTTATGTATATTTTGTTGTTTTTTCACGCACGCTAAAATGGCTGGGCGGATTTTGATAAAATCGCATATGTACCTATTCATGGTTACATATTTCAAAATATCTCTCTCTAACGAAAAACTTCTAGTAAATAATGTTTTACGTAATTTATATCATTGCCAATAATAACTCATTATTTCGGGTATTCAGTCTGAATCACCCACATTATAGCTGCTGTTCAACAATAAGTATTATAATTTTAAGTTAGAGCAGATTTCCAACAAGACTGACTATGTAGACATATTTTTGATTTTATGTCCTTGTTAAATACGGCAACTGATTTTTTTAACAAACCGGCTGTACTTTTTGAGAAGTGTAAACGTAAATCGTAATGCAATATTATATTATTACAAGAGTTTTGTATGCGCATCTCAACTCAATGCATTAAAATTTAATACATACATACATATAAGCCTTTATCCCTAATGGGGTAGGCAGAGCGAAAATGACCCAAAGGTCGTTCCGCCACGTCTGACAAGTTTTGAGGTTTATTAAAGATGATTATGTATATTGTTATAGTGACGGGTTGTCAGCCCATCGCCTATTAAAATTTTATAAGTTTCCAAAATCTCCTACAATAGGACCCCATTCTCCGCACATAAAATGGCCAAGTCCGTCCTACTTACATCCGATCGTAAAACGCGATTTAGCCTAGACTTAATAAACCTAATTGGAATGTGATCGATTATCTTTATCGTTAGCGATAATTAGCGGTTGGCAACATTTTTGTGGTTGGCTTGATTTCTTTTGATATTAAAATTGGTGTAGTAACAATACTTGATCGTTTTGTAAAAGTATCGTATTTTTTTCTTCCAATAAGGACTGACTACAGTGTGCTTTTCTTCCAACTTTTCTTCCAGGGCCTACTGTAAAAATCAGTAGGAGTCGAGGTTCAGAGTATTGCAATGAAGCTATGAGCTGACTAACTGTCTCGTATTGATTTCTGAAATTTGTCAGAGAAGCTGTTGATAAAAGAGTCAACTTACGCTAAAATATAGAGACGTAATAGTATGTATTGTAAATGACATTTACCAGTTAGTCAAAATTATTTATCTAGAAAACAATTTATAATTATTGCAATTGTGATAAATTCTGTATTGAAATCTGATGTCGTCATTAAATTTGATTATTACTATCAACAATAGTATAATATAGTCGTTGTGTCTGTCTGTCACGTTGTTCTACTTTGGAGTAACTGTTATTGAATAATATTATATTTTTATTGTGTCCACTGCCTTGACGATATAACGGCAACGATAATTTTAGGAAACAGTAATGGTTTATTTAAAATGTATAAACTAATTTTTAAAACATAGCGTAACAAACATACTGAATCATAAAAACGTGCCCGAATCCCTAACGGGGTAGGTGCGGTGCTAGATTGTCAAAAGCTTAATAAAAACCGTATTAGTCATGTTTGACACATTTTGAGGAGCATTCGCACAGTTATGTATTATCAGCACACATCGCCTTAATTTCAATTCAATACACTGAAAAGTTTTTTTTTTTTTTTTTTATTCAATTATGCGGGCAGATAAGTAGCTATTATATTCTATGTTTTTATCGCTCCCAGTCCAGTAATTCATATAAAACACGCGCTCTATAAAACCTGAACTTAACTTATAAATTTTGAAAGTCTATTTACCTAGAAGATCATGTCGAAACGTTCCTTATAAACTTGGCTAAGTTATATGAGCATTACGGAATATGTCTCAAGCGTATAGCGCATATTCGCCTGCGCCTGGGCATACTGTAGGTAGGCTGTGTTGAAATATCTTGCATAAGATTGTGCGCGGTCAAACGGTTAAATGTCATCGGATAGGTACCTATATTGGACACTAGATTATAGATATACCTAGTATGATAGATTAAAGATGTTGGGAGGTTAATGATCCTAGGTGGTATCGGGTCAAAATAGATCCTCTGGTTTCCCACGGATGTCACAGAGCATGATCGTGGGTCCAGGAAAGAGCAGCTATAGGTACTGCAACAGATGAGACAAGAACGGTATTTACCAACCTTGCTACGATCATGTAGAGTAGAGCATTAGATAGAGATTTATATTTATTTCCCATTAGCATAGAGATTTTCGAAAAATCTCAATAGAAACATTCTGTAAAAGGTAGCGCGATCTAAAAGCGTGCCACGTCTAGAGTTTATCGGGTCGATTGACTCGAAGTCCACTCGACAAGTTGAAGGACTCTAGGGTTTATATCTGAATTAAGTATGATTTCAAGAAGATTATTAGCCCTCTACAACCTGTAAGTAAATGTAACAGATACTGCGATTTAACACGAAGTTATCAATCAATTTTGGCATCTTGGAAGCATAAATTTCACACAACATTAATTTTAGGCAGAATATTAATGAAAAACGACCTTAGCCTTTTCTAATATACCTAATTTATAGTTCAACTTGTGTGACAAATCCAAAATTTTGGTAATTTCCATGCTTATTTTGTAAAACTTAGGCTCGTATTTATAAAGCGATCTCAATATTGAGAGCAATATTAAGTATGGATTTGACAGACCGTTTTGTACTGAAATGACTTTTCTGATACGAACTCAAACTCGCTGTCACTCTTGAGAGCTGATTATAAATACGGACCTTAGACTATTTTGGAGCAAGGTTGACGCGTGGGAATCTCCGGCTTTTGTTTTAAAGAGAAAGTTACAATTTCGGTAGACAACACAAAAGTGACTAGTGAATTTGAAATCGCGTATGAAGTAGATATCTTAATAGAACTTGTAAGTTTATAATTTGAGTGAACAATATTTAGAAGTTTGAGAAAGTAATTGTCGTAAAATATAATGATGTTTTAAGATAATCAAAGATATATTATGACAGGTAGTGAGTGAGTTCGATTCCCTTCATTTCCATTTACATTAAGTTGATATTATTTTGTGAGATTTTCCCGATTTGTTACGGACAATGCAGTCTTCAGGTAAATTAACCAGACTAGTTCTCTGAAAAAACTAAAAAAAGTCTTAATGATTTCAAACATGTTTCTCGTTTAGGCAACACATTAAAGTTGCTTCGAAAGTATAGAATTTATCCTTGACATTAAAAGTGTTGCCATCTTATGCAAGAGACTCTGTATGAGTTATGCAAAATTAAGTATTGCATTAGTAATTCTTAATTGGGACTTTTTGGAAATGGGGTATTAAAAATTAATAATGAATAAAGTAGTAACAATATTGATATACAAACTAATATCATAGATAATTTAATTGAAAATGAAATACATAGGGTTTAGTCAAGAATTAATAATATACGAGTAGTAAGTATACGATTCTCTATGTACCTATACTTTATCTATTATCTTTTGTATATTCTTAAAATACAAATAAAATAGAACTTCAGTCAAAATTGTATGTTAAACATCGTTAAAAATCCATAAAAATATATATAGTTATTTAACATAACTATTATTATACACGTTATAAAAAAGTAAGCCAAAAGTTTAACAACACATGACTCGCGTTGATGTCTTTTGTATGGCGAGTGTAATTATAAGCTTTTTGTATGAAAATATATGACTTTTCACACAATTTACACACTTTTAATCATATTTTTGTAACATTGAATGTGTTTTTGTTTAAAAAATAAAAACTGATAAAGGAAAATGAAAGGAAATGAGAAATTATTTGTTTTTTTTTTTGTGTGTTTATACATTAACTTATAAACTACGGGACCGATTTTGAAAATTCTTTCACGAATAGAAAGATAAAGTTTCCAAAAGTAATATAGACTACTGTTCTCTTCTAAAGAAAAGCTTATCAAGCTGTAGACGAAACTGCGGTCTATGAAGCTAGTTTAAAAAATAATACCAATTTTTGATACTGATAATTTTAAAGGTCAAACTAATATGACCTATTATAATAATAAGGATTTTTTTCGCGAACTTATTAACAGAGCCAAAAAACGTCTTGACATTTAGGTTCGTGTCTGAAAATGTCACTTACCTTGACATGATACTAAAGTGGTGCACAGCAGTAAGAAGCACACGATCCATCCTTTTTGAAAGTCCCTCGCCATTTTGGCACCAACACACCCTGATCTTGGCTGCAGCATCACTTTTGAACACTATAAAGTACTACTGAAGCATCATAATCAACTTCAGGTATTAAAAAGTTATATTATAACACACTGCACAAAAATCCACAGAGAAATTCGAAATTCAAAACTTGAATCCTATTTTTTCTTTTTCTTTTTAAAAGTTTTCTGTCATCGTTGCGGCTGCCAGTTCGCTGTTCGAAGTTTGAATTTGAACGTCCGCGGGCGGCGCTTGCGCAGGCGGCGGTGGACTGAGACGGGTCGCTGCGTTCGCCTCGGCAGCGAACGCCTCTCTCACCTTCTTGTTGGAAGACAGGGGTACGTAACCTTTGGTGCATTGGCGTAGCTGCAAGAAGCTCGGCTGTTTAGGATCTTGAACAAGAGATCAAGGGTTCGAGTCTCACGATTCAGGCAGGCTGAATTACCTGAATGTCTGAAAAGTCTGATTCTGGTCAAGGGGGTCACTATTTTCGATAGCGATCTTAACACAAATAATTATGCCCACCCACACGACAGAAGAAGTATAATGGTATCGATTCGTATGCGCACAAAATCACTTAATATTGACTAAAATGGTCACCTGTGATTGTCTATCCTGATGCCTGCGAGAACAGAAAGGGTTGTTGTTGGATGGCAACAATTTAGTTTTATCTAAATACGTATTGCGAATTGACCCCTTAAAATAGTAACATGAATTTTGGTTAATATTTAGCTATGTCATGCTCTCCACGAATCGAAAGCAATATCTGCCTTCTGCACAGTGCATGAACTGCCAATATTTAAAACTACGAATCTATACAAGGTCTGAGTTATCTTTGTAGGTGTTTCAGGAAATCTTTGCTATATTGCATCAATTTTAAAGCGTCCCTTTGACTCCATTTATAAAACTAGACATGATTTTCCAAGGAACATAAGAAAATTAGGTCTCCACAAAAAGACTATTTGCAAAAGCACTTCGGATGCGTTAGTCCGCTTTACAACTGATGAAATTGCTACGTGTGTATGAATTAAAGCTGTGCTAAAAATGGACAGAGCTGGCTCAAGCTAGAGAAAAATGGAGAAAGGGATGTCTATGCCCCGGCTGAATTTCAACACATCAAAACTTTTTATATTTTGTTTATTATAAATTAGGTATATTTTATAACTGTGTCCAAATGTTCCGGACCCCTGCACCCAGACTTCACTTTCAGTCGCGGTCGCGGACGCTCGCGACCAATGGAGCAGGTACCGATAAGCTACATTCACTGCTTGTGTGTCAGTCTGTCATATTGCACACCTTACGGGGTAGGCAGAGCATCAATGGCTGAAGTATATTATATTAGACCGCGGTGTAAGGCCAGCTTCCCGCAAACTGAAGGGGTTGCTCAGTCAACGAAACTGATCAATTTTTACCAGGAAATTCTTTCAGAAAATGAAAAAAAAATGACTTTTCCATACAGATTTAATTTTTAATTTTTTACAGGACTATATTATTTTTTTCTGAAAAAACACCTGGCGGAAGTTGTTCAGGTTCGTTGATTGAACAAACCCTATCAGTTTGCGGGAAGCTGTCCCTTACACCCCGTATACTTAAACCATTGATGCTCTACCTACCCACATCTGACGAGAACTTGAGTTTCATTCGCACCCAGCCCCAGTATCTAAACAACTAACTAAAAAGCTTCTCAATGGCATTGACTCTACTGTTGGCAAAAAATTAAATACACATAAAAGTCACGGCTTTATCCCTTACGGAGTAGGCAGAAAGTATAACGCCTAGTAAAATGCGTTTTCTCCACGTCTGACAAATCGAGCCTGTTGAAAAATACGCCTGAAATTAAAAAATAAAGTAAAATAACGAAAAATTCAGAAGTCATGGGCAGAAATAATTAAAAAAAAACTCCTGTAATTCTATAATCTTGTCGCTTACGATGCTCTTCCTAAACAGGCTCGAAATATTAAGGGCAATTTTAGGTTGAAATGTGTGTGTATCAGTATAGTGACAGGTTGTCAGCCCATCGCCTAAATATTACAATTACACTGTAATATATAACCCTCTAATACCTCTGCTGACTTCGGCAGCATGCCCGGAAGGAGAAGCAGCACATTGGCACATTCTATGTTTTTCTATGTCTCCCAGTCCAGCCTGGAAGATATAAAATATTAGGTAAGAAAATAAATGTTTTTTAAAAATATAACAAGAACTAATAAATAATAAACATTTTCGTAACAATCGATACCAAAAATTAGCAGAATATTTTTCTCTGCGTTCTTTGCACAATGACATCTATGGAAAACTAGCGGTTTCACTTGACACCAGGACACTGACGCTTCACACTAAATGGTACCAGTTACTTCACAAATCGACTAGATGGCGACGCTGCTATAGCCAAGTATCATCTCATATCGCCATCTATCAACTGGATGGAGAACCTGTAGGTTTCACCGCGGCGAATGTGGTAGAGTTGTAAATGGTGATCTAGATGGCGCTACGATCGCAAAAATTTCACATTCGTCGACAAAAGAGGGATGGAGTAGGACGCCAAATTTTTAAATTAGTTTCCCAACGCATTTTCTAATCTAAGAATGAGAAAAATTAAACAAGAAAACGAAAAGATTAGAAAAGTGTGAACTGGACACCCATGCCCATGTAGCGTAACTTAAATCACGCTTTCATCCGTTTACAGGGCAGGCAGAGCATCAACAGCCTAACAAAACGAGTTCATGTCATGTCTGATTAATATTAGGGGTAATTTCTAGAAAATTCTACATTAATAGAAAATTACGTGTTTATATTAGTTACCTAAGTCGTTTAATTTGCAACGCCAAATTGTCCTCATTCTATACCAATTTCTTCTGTGTCATTTGCAACGCCAAATTGTCCTCATTAAAAAAACGTAGACATTGTCCGTTGTGATTTGATTAGGTAGGTAGGTATACCTAACCTAGGTAGGTACCTATTAGGTACCTACCTAGGTTAGGTATACCTACCTACCTTACCTACCTATACGAGAGACGATACATTATTATAGGTATTAGGTAGTATAAAATACTACCTACTTAGGTAGGTACCTACGTTATTTCTGGTTATGCAGTTTAGCTTTATATGTTCCTACCTACTTATAATTAGGTAGGTAGGTAGGTACATTGATATTTATAATTATAATATTTGTTGGAAATACGGGAAATTGGAAATTGGAAACACTTTTCTTTAGGGTGTTGGCGCTCTACCTACGCCGTAAGAGATAAAGGCGTGACTGCATGTATTATTATACCTATTCCGCAAAATAAATTTAGAGAAAAGATTAAACAAAATGGCAATGTAGATTGGAAACGATAACGACCGCTTATCCAATACAATATCACGCAACAAATAACTACCTACATCCACCTACCTAATAATTTTTTTCATTCATTCGAACTATCA
Organism: Scrobipalpa atriplicella; assembly: GCA_029255725.1. NCBI lineage: Eukaryota > Metazoa > Arthropoda > Insecta > Lepidoptera > Gelechiidae > Scrobipalpa > Scrobipalpa atriplicella. Next base: position 32,041 of record JARACY010001143.1, on the reverse strand, counting down.
CCCATTCACAACTTTTTAATCAACGCCCCGCCAAAAGCACGCAATGCTGCCAAATTGACGAACCGAACCCCGCTAAGCAAACAGAAATAAACTATTTAAAACTTTTTAGCAACGGTTATAATTTTATCCGGCCTCGGGCCCCGAAAAGTTGAAAAAAAAAAACGAATCCTTCCGCAACGCAAAGAATTTAGGAGTGTCCAAGACGAAATCTGACTTGCTCGTTATAAATTTTGTGTAAGATAACAATGCGTGCGTGTGGGTGTGTGGTAAAGTCGCTGACGAGTATAGTTACGGGCACGCAATAACGCTAACAAGCGTGTGAGCGAGATAGCCACGTTGTTTGTAGAGCGCCGTCTCTTTTTAGCCGTCGGCAACATGGCGCGTACTCGGGCGCAGGCTCGAATCGTATCGCTGCCCACTCAAGGTTCGCTGACTGCCGTTCTTTTGTTTTAAATGTTGCCACTTACGCGGTTTTACCGGAAATCTGGGAAATTATTAAACGAAAATTACATTGATCATTAACAGGTAAAATATTGGAGTAATAAATTATTACGACTTACATTGAAATTATTGCTGTTTTGATGCAAATCTAGATTTTACTCGTTTTAGAACTAGTCATTTGTTCATAATCTATTTAAACTAGAATAATTTTATTTCAAATCCATTTCCTACAAATAAATACCTAGATAGGTACAACTCACAAACGTTGGGTTTGTTGGTTCAGTCAACACATTGTAGCTAACTTACCTCCACATTGCAGAAGATTTTGTTTTTTAATCGAACAAGGTGTGTTGTGTGTGTGTGTGTGTGTACTGTGTGTGTACCTACCTACACTGTATAGGTACGGTGACTGTTATAGCGGAGGACCTATTCCGCCAAATATTATTTAGGTAGGCTACCTATAACTTTACGCTTAACCCATTCTTTATGAAAACAAAATTAAAAATTAATTTCTCTATCTCTACCTGTCGCAAAGAAATACCTATCTACTATCTACTAACAAAAAGATACCCACCTACAACTAGGTACTTACCTACAGTTACAGTAGGTCTAGGTAGGTAGGTAGGCACCTACCTACACTACCTAACTTCCTCTCCACTCCATGGGTAGGCAAGCAGGTGTGGATATATAAGATTAGGTAAGGTATCTGTCTTCTGAAGTATTTAATTTTCAGAGTAAATTAGTTCATTCTATCCATCAAGATAAATAATGATCGCTTGATCGCTTCGCCTCCTTTCCCCAAAAACTATCAATGCACCATCATTAATATTTTTCGCAGTCAAATTCCATAATTAAAAATCTAAAACTAACGTCGCTCCCGCATCGTCGAAGAAAAAGAGCTAAAAACGTGGAGAACCGGGATCGAATTCCGGGAACCCTGGACCGCAGACGAAAACAGCATCAAGCGAGGACCTGCTCAAACCGAACGTCTGCATACCGATCGTTCGTTTTTTGTACCGGCCGTCGCGTCGGTGCACGGAGCGCGCGCTAGTGTGGGTGCGCGCCTATGTGTGCGTCTCGGCTCGCTCGCGCCACCATTGTAGTGTGCAGTGCAGTTGCTCGCGGAGTCCGTACGATCGCGCGGGTGTCGAGCTGATCCACGCTCGCTCGCTACCGAAAACTACCGGCCGATAAACAAAATAATGACCAGTGTACCATATTACGTGCATCGCGAGTGCAACAAGCGACAACAGTGTGTGATAACAAGAATGTAACGTGCGTGTTGTGTTTGACGGGTAGTGCATTTTGAACGTGTTTTGGAAGTCGGCGCGTGGACCGCCATGCTCGTGTTTAGGTATGTGCCGACCGATTAATTATGGCCCATCAGTGTTTTAAAGGGGTCGCTGGCCTGCAGTTTCGCTACCAAGATCCGTTTATGTTATTTTTGTGATCGGTGACGGATGATCCGCGGCTGAAGACGCCGCGTTTCGCACGTCTCGAATCGCCGGTGTAAACTTCTTGGTCGTTTGTTGTGGTTATAATAGTCATTTGGTGCCGTCGGGTGTTGTTATCAGCGTGTTGGAAGTGTGTCGGTTAATTTATGAAGTAATTAATGCGTTATCGGTGGCGGTGAAGCGACCGGCTCGCGTGAACTTTGCTTCGTAGCCACTTGACCGCCCGTCGCGCGGGCCAACTTGGAACCAAGTTTTTAAACGGATCTTGGGGTGATACTGGCTGGCTGGATGGTAATTTGCATGTGCTATAGCTGCCTACAACACGACAGTAAAATTTAAACGTGTTTTACATTCGGTTTTATACTTAAATCACTACGCAAACTGATTTTACGCTTGTCAGTTAAAGTTTTGGACCTACTACCTTTATACCTACCAAAACAAAAAACACATGTATGATTTCCTCAAGCCACCGTATTATTCAGAAGAAACATAAAATCAAACCAGGAAAACACCAACAAAAATGTAGCAAAAGTGATTTCCGATTTCCGGTGATTTGAATTACGACTTTCGTTTCACTTTTAAATCAATAGGGTCTTAAAATTGTCTAAATACCTAGTTGTCTCATAAAATCTTCAAATTCAGACCTCAACACCATTAACACCCGTTTGGCTTGGGCTTGGGTACCTACCTACCTATACCTACCTACCTTTCCATATTATATTATACCTATTTATATAATGCAAGCGACAAAAATTAATTCGCATTATCCTTGCATTATCAAGCTAAATACCTACCGATCACCTATTCAGTAGAAATAAAGTAGGTACCTACCTACGTACCTACCTATCTTTGCAACTTGACTACAAAACACGTAATATGAGCTTATTTCTTGTTCCTGCCGTTTCTACCACACTCATTTGCACTAAAATAGCTAAAAGCTGTTTCAACGACAAAGGTTACCAACACAACGACAAAAAACACACAACACTTCTAGGAAACGTTCCGTTCAACGCAATAACATTTGAAACGGCGAAGAAATTCTCAATAATTCCTTTTTTAAAAACTAATTAAGTGAAGTCTTCATTTACTGAAACACGATACAGTAAATGATGACAAAGAAGGACATAGTTCATAATTGTAATGCCATTTCGCTTTTTTGTCACGGCCGGACCCTAATAAATAACTGGATGGCCCTTCAAATGTGCATAAACGCACCTGCTTGAGTAAAAACTTGGGTTCTTTATTAAATATAAATAGCTGGGTCTATTACACCTATGAAGGAAATAGTAAAAATATATTATTTTTTAAACATCTGTCAAGAAACGATAAAATAATTTGTCTAACTTAACCTACGTCGATACCTATTCCTTATTTTATTTTAATTCTAACGAAATGTTAGTTTAAACTATGTGACAATCGACATTTAGTGTTCTTTCCTTTTTATTTCATTTTATTTATGAGATAGAATAAATAAACATGGTAATATATAAAGAAATTCAAAATAATATCAAACAGTTGTGATTTTATCAAACTCAGGTGGTTTAAAAACTCTGAAACTAGGGTTCATCGGGTCGATCGATTCGAGTAAAAAATATCACTACATTTTTGAACTAGATTCTAACATCGCCGGCAACTAAAAAACCTAAAACGAAATGACCATTATTTTAACACCCATTCGTGCATATCCGGCAAAACTTACAGTGCCTATTTCAACTTAACAATAATTACTTTTTAAATATACCAATCCATATTATTTGCACGTTCACACGTTCAGATACAAATCATATATTATGTTTTATCGTCCATAGTAAATTATAAGATCCTGTTTAATTATTTCCGTGGAAAAACATCCTTTATGTTTTATTCCATTCCGCTACTAGTTATGTTTTAAATAATTACTGCAACGGTCGGCGTGCGTAAGTTTTATAATTAAGTAGGTATTTGTGGATACTAATTTTGCAACTAAATATAAAATAATACTAGCCTAAATGTAAAATATACCTACACTAAGAACTCAGGATCAACATTTTCTACCTGTATAATGTACCTAGATATCACAAAAAAAAAACACTATACAACAGGAAGAAACGAAAACGGACATTTATTTCTTTGGAGCCTTTATATTTTCATTAAAATATAATATGTTTTTTATATATTTTCAATTCTTTTCGCTTTTTTATGGCGCGCAGTAAAATGCGACAAGCAGGGTCATGAGGTGCGTTCGAAACACAAGTTTTATTTAACGACAAAATTCTTAGTATATTTTTTTTACACTTGGCATTTTTTGGGCACATTTTACCGTATTGAATTAATTGGAATCCTTTGGCGAAAATAAATTATTTTCTAAATAACATTTTTGCGTTAATTCTTTATAATAGCTTACACATTCAAATTATTTCTCACTCAATCACAGAACATGTGCAGTGCACTACCAACATAAAGAAAATATAATACGCGCGTAGGTACAAAAACGCCACAGAATAAATAATAAAAAGTTGAAAGAAGAGACCAAACTATACAGCGTTCTGAGAAGCCGAACAATCGTCTTATTTTGGTCGTTATCTCGACTGAATAATTCATACGATCGCGTTTCCTACGCTCTCTGAGCTTTATTGAACTAATTAAAAAAGTTTGTGTTTATTATTAATTTTATCAGAGCTAATTTGAATGTTAATAAATTGATATAGTTTGGCTATCGTTTTACAAGAGGCAAAAATTAAAGACGAGCCAGGATTTAATTTGATTATCTTTACAGCGAGATTTTAAAACAAGCTCAATATTCCTAAATAAGAAAACAGAACTTAGTATACAGGTCCAAATAAAACTGTTTTTTCTTATCTTAACAATAGACAAAAACTGTATTTTAAATCCTTAATTTTAAGACAGTACCTACAGTAGCAATGTAGGTACTAGGTAAATACAAAAATTTTGATAGTATATCCCATTTATTTGAACACTCATTCATTGAAGTCTGAAGATAGGACAAAAGACAACACTGTCTAAAGAAGGTAAATAAAATACCTTGTGGTATTGCCAGCTTTAAACTTTCAAAATAATCTCAGTAAGTTCTTAATAATCTTCATCGTATATTGAACGATTAACAAAATTGCTAAGGAATCTGATATAATTGATTTAGGGAGTATAGGCATGTTGACTGGGTGGCGGCTAAAAAAAATCGAAACGTTTATACCTACCTTAAAACTAATGGCTAAAATACTGTGGATCTCTTTCATTGTTTAAAAAAATGCACATTTATTGATTTGAGTAGTCAACATTTACTTGCGTGTGACGTTATAACCCAGTTTTTTAATTCAAAAAATAGTTTTTGACATTTCATAAACTTATTCATTATTCTTTCCATCAAAGTATTAATTTCTATTCCAACATAAATATTTTATTATGTCACACTGAACTTCCTCGCTCTTTTCTATTAAAATTATTTCTTATGAATAATTTTATTCCTACAAATAGTACTTTACGGCGTTTGTGCACTGATCCATAGATTCGTATCCGATTTGGTCTTCTTAGTAAATGTATGACAGCTTGTTGTATAGTGTACCCATTCATATTCGTTCCATATGGATTTTTTCGGATGCGAATTGGATACTAATCTAGGATGAGTGCACAAACGCCCTTATACTTAAAAAATACATTTCCTCTTTTTTTGAGGCTGGCAACACTGTAAAGGACTTGGTATAAGTGCGCTATGAGAACTTACCGGAGAAGCGGGAATGTTAATACGCTCGTGTTGTCCGCCGCGCGCACTGCGCATACCCAATGCGTTTTCAAAATACGCAGCGCAACTAATGTTTCATAAAAACTTATTGGCTTCTGTTTTTCGCGCTTATACACTCCGTTCCACGCGATAAGTCTTGTTGTTAGTTTACTGTTGACCATTGTTGGTTTTGTATTCTATGCTGTAAAGAAAAACATTTCATTATTAGTGATAAAAAACAACAAAAGATTAGGTATACAACTTTACTGATGCATATGTGGAAGAAAATAACCCCTTCTAACAACGCGCAAAGTTATTAACAGACAGCCATAACGCGTTCCGTTTCACCATTAAAATAATGGTCCTCCATAACACTAAACCGGAGACAAGCCTGTACAGTACGTCACGGCTTTTAATGGAAGTGGCGGTAAACGGAACTAACGGCTCCAACATGGCCGCCAGCGCCATTTTTGACAGTTCTCCCTACATGCAGCGCCCTCGCCCACGTTCATTTAAAGATTTGACGTATTAGACGTTTACGACGACTGTTACCATCTTCAATCGCCATTTCAAATTTCGAACAGACCGGCGGAATTCGAATTGTCGCGCCGTCAACGGATAGTTTAGTTCGGAATTCGAATTGATTTCGAGTTGACAGCGAGTTTCGTTGGTAACTTTTAACAAATGACAATGGCATTGTTTTATGCTGGGAATGACATTTTGGTTAACATTAAAGCCTTTAAATATTAAAAGTAGTTTAAAAAGTTCTCCAAAATTCGAAATTTCGATACCCATTTAGGTTACCTTTTATTTCAAAAAACCAAGAAAGTTTGGTAAATGATATTCTTCATAATCTATTTTGAAAAAAGAACTGTTCGCAACAAAGTTTCAATTTATAGACCTGTGTAGTCTATGGTTTAAATACAATAGTACGATACATTACTTTATTACTTCCATGCTGGACTGGGAGTGATAGAAAAACATAGAATGTGCCAGCTGCATCTCCTCCCGGGCATGCTGTAAAAACCAGCTAAGGGATTTGAGGGTTTCAGTGTATTGTAATTTAGGCGATGGGATGACAACCCGTCACTAGAGCAATATACATCTGTTATGGCCCTCAAATCTTGTCAGACGTGGCGGAATGACCTTTGTTTTGGTCTTTTTTTGTACTGCCTACCCCATTAGGGATAAAGGCGTGATTTATGTATGTATGTATGAACGATACACGAACTTTCTAATACAACCCAGCCCTAAATGATAATCCTTATGATTACTTGCACGTATTCAAATCAGGCTTTGTTGCCGCCATAGGTTATGTCATACAATGATACACTCCATGTGGAATTCGGATCTATGGGCTTCACCTTGAATTGTATACAATTACTGAGATACAATCATGGGTAATCTGGCATTTGGCGATTTGAATTAATTGTAACATTTACTTCTTGGTTTGACTGGGACTTATACTTACAAAACAAAGGATACCAACCAATCTAAAATGTATCATAACATAACATAACCTTTGTGTCTAGAGTCGAGAGCTAACCCATTCAAAGTAAAAAAAAAGAAAAAAAGTTAGTAGTGTCCACGAGTTATAAATAAATAATCATCATCATTGGTTGCCATCTTCATATAAATAAGAAAATTATAAACCCAAAATATAGAGGTAATATTTATGATTCTCATTCAACCAATGCCATGTATGAATGGCAAACCTTGCATTTCCTATCATAAACTAGTTCCACGAAGAGAAAAAAATATTGAATCCTAACCTAACGTAATTAAATAAAGCTGTCTACGCTCCATTGTGTATAATATCTAATTAGGCAGAAGCATTGCAAACAGACGAAACCATCGGCGCATCATTTTGACCATATCGTAATAAATTTAGTTCTGCCAAACGTAATGAGCGTTTCCTAGAAACACTGCATCGAAAAAAGCAAAGAAAACGACAGAAAAAAATGTCTATGGTCCAAAAATACACTGGCCATTAGCAGCTGTAAGTAGAAAAGTATAGAGTTCGAAATACAAAAATCATCGCGTACGAATTATGAAAAATTACGGTCTCGCGCCAAGTTTTTGCTTTTTTTTTCGGCCGGGGCATGTTGCTCTGCCTGTTTTGTCATTGTTCGTAAATGATTTGGAGAAAGGAAGGAATTTAGCATACATTTCGAACTAAACATTTACAGTTCACTGAATTTTCTTCTGCACATGAAACGCCAAAAATATGTTACCTAAGTTGATTCACCTGTCATATCAATTCGTCAGTTCAAACATTAATAATATCTAGTTGCTTAAGATGGATGATAACGATTATTCTTGGAACTAGCTAATAATAACGTTATTCGCGTCAATGTGACACTCAAATGATCGTTTCAAACCGTTGATGTATTAAGTGTGACACCACATGGGCTTATGCGCACGATCATCGTTTGGTAATTATTATTATCATATAGTTTGTTTTTGCTCATTTTATTTATTTACTCTGTGGTTAAGACTTCAAAACTTATTTTTCTCTCGTGTTGAGTCTATTAAGTAAGCAGCAACTTATGTTGGCCTTGTTATTATATAGTATTTGGAACCTATTGTTTAAATTCGTCAGAAAATTTTAGAATATTTACTTACTACTTTTAAAAAAATCTTTGATGATTAATGTAGTTCAAATTAGACTTTATATTTATATAGGTAGGAAATAACGGCAACCAGTAGTCATCTCGTTTTAGTCAAGGAAACAATTTTATATTTTTCCGCTGCGATATCTTTTGAAGCGAAAAATTAACCAGAACAACGGCATACATCAGTCAGATATACTTATTATTTTTTTATAGGCAAAGGAAACGAGGTGTACTCAAACCCAGGCTACTGAGTGCAACATTTTTTTCTCAACAATTACTTAGGCGAAGACAGGCTGCATACCTGAGTCCAGCACCGAATGTTTAATCGGTTTCCCAACGAGCTCACGCACATCTCGCTCCGAAAAAAAAGAAAAAAGAAAAAAACATTGTAACCGGTTCCCTTCTTATGCTCTACGAGACCAAAAACCTTGAAAGAAGTGAACCTTATTCAAAAATGCTGAAGATTCCTTATTATTTGGTTATCATAATTGTGTATTTTCAATGCTTCGCGTAAAATACGGTCGTTAATAAAAGAGCTAAAATATCTTGCACTTTTGGACGTGTTGTATTACGTGTCAAATAATGTCAATGACCCATTTATGATATATAAAAAATGGTTATATTTTTTTTTATATAAACCCTCTTATGTGTGCAATAAATATTAAATCGGAAGTCTGCGACGACCCTAAATCCATAGACGATAAAAAAGTCATCCGTTGCAAATTAAAATAAAAACAAAGACGCTTCTAGCCGGCCAGTATTAACAATCGCATTACCCTACCAGTTTAGATAACCCTAGTCTCCATACACTATGTTCTAACTAGCTGCGTTTTAGAATCGGCCGTGTTATATCACGCAGGCCATAATTGACGCTACTGCTTAATCGGTCGCTAACAAATGGCGCGAAATGGCGGGACGCGCGTTTGTTGTAATTTTGAGGTTATAAATGATTATGATGAATGCAATTTGTTTTATTATGTACAAATTAATCAATTATGGCTTTAGTTCAGTGTTTGTATTAAAGTTGTTATGATTTAGGTAATGTTTAGTTAGAATACATACATTACAGAATGCAATTTCAGTGAATGTTAAAATTATAAATGCTCATCAAAGAAGGATTTCTTTGATTCCAAGATCTTTCATCGTGTATCGTGTAGATGCCGTAAAAAAAACAATTAAAATAACACATAATTTTTCTATGACTCAGATAAAACAATAATACATATTATTCCATCCATTCAAGCTACCTGACCCAGAACGATATTCTAACGGACCACAAGGACAAGGGTAGAAATAGAAAAAAGGACTGGACACCATTGTTCCATGGGATACCATAAAACTATATTTATAGCCCTTTGTTTCTTAAAACTCTAAACATACAGGACTGTTTAGAATAACAATACCTATTTGAAATACTCATCTAAGGTTGAAATGACTGACAATTACAATTTTTAAATAGGAAACATAATTACCTAGTCTAAGTACCTAAGCTTATTCAAGTGCTCTCATAAAAATAAAATAAAAAATAAAATATATAAGGTCAGTGTGGTAATAAAATCTTCAATATAAAATCAGCCTTTTATTTAGAACTTTAAACTTATCGATGGGACACCATACCACTGGCTCATAAATAATTAAAATAAAAACTTATCGATTTTGGTTGGTTAGGTTAGGTTAATAATCAATTTGCGAAACACTTAATGGAACTTTAATCAATTAATTTAATGATTCCAATATTAATTTACTACTTAAGGTTAATTTAATGCAATCTATCAAATCTGGATTAATTAATTTATACGAAGAAAATTTAATCGGGTGCATTAATTGTTGTAATCGTATAGGTACTAAACTAAATATACTAAATAAAATTTATTTGACGTCTAACAAATTTTATTAAAATTTATAAATCAACATCAAATCAATCAAAGACGCCATCTTGCGACACCAGTTTCCCGCCAAACGGCTAGACGAGGGAGGTGCAAAAAGTCCGCTAAAGGAAAACCATAGGAAAACATTTTAATTACCTCCGACATCGATGCAGGTTTACCAACCTTACCATGCGTGAAGATTGGCCACCTTGCGACCACCAATAGGCGATAGAAGGCGGGAACTGTTATTTCTTCTATTCGCATGCGCGGTAGCCACGCGTAGGTGTTTTTTGTTAGAAAATATGTAGCGTAGTAACTGTTGATATCTTTTTATTATGCTTAGTATACCTAACATTTAATAGGTATTTAGCTAAGCTAATGGTAGTTTGAATCATAAAAGATTGCTAATGCTAATTTGCAAGTTACTTTCGATACTTTTTATGACTGCATAAAAGGTCAAGCGGTAGTTAATTTGTAATCGAAATAGTCAACATTATACCTAAATATAAATATACTGAAATAAAATTATTTAAAGTTGTCATATTAAATTAAAGCGATAAATACCAACTTAAGAGACATCGAAAATAAATTAATCAAACATTTCGCCACTACAAAACCTACCCCACCACCACTACTATGCGAGATTCTCCCATGTTATATAACCCTTATTCAACCGAAGTTTGTAGGTACCTATATAATATAACTTTGTAAATACAAATCTATTTACTTATTATAAGCACCCACTTGACGCTTTTCGCGCCTTTACTATTTGCTGTGTACCAACTTGATGAATAATTTAAATGTGTGTTTAAATTTGGAATGCGTCATTCGTCTTATTTTTTTTTTCTTAGCGAAAGTGGGTAGGTTTTACTTTTTATTCGAATAAATGGCATAAATTTCAGCCAAGTGGTCAATATTTTTGCTCAAAGCTTAGGGTGGCCACAGACACAGCAGATATATCTCGGTATTGATAACTTTTCTCATCCAGATAAGGCTCAATTTAGCTTGAAGTTCTCCGCATGTTACGATATCTTTTAGCACGCAGAAACAAGCTAAATTGAAATGTATCTTGATGTAATAAAGGTATATTTTCGACCGAAATATATCTGATGTGACTGTAATCTAGTCAGCTTTATTCACTTACCAAACAAATATATTAAAACATAGAATTGACAATGCACTACTTGCACCAGTTATCAAACGTGACCCCAGCGTAATACGATCACGACCACATGCTACTGAGCTGCCATTCTTACGAAATTAGGAGACGACCAGTATAACTTGAGCCGTAGAGATTTTTATACTGTAAATGACATTTGTAGATAAGAAAGTTAGGCTCGTATTTATAAAGCGATCTCAAGTGTGAGAGCAATATTAAGTATGGATTTGACAGGTCGTTTTGTACTGAAGTGACATTTCCGATACGAACTCAAACTTGCTGTCACTCTTGAGAGCTGATTATAAATACGGGCCTTAGGGTCCGACCCCAGTACCATGCAGCCGCGATAAGCCCGCGATAGCCATTTTACCACTGTCAAAATGTATGGGTGTATGACAGATAGATGCAATATATTTGCTATCGCGCGGCAGCATGCTACAGGGGCAGCTTTGAATGAAGTATTTATATAGTACAAAATCACGCTTATATCTCTCAAGGGATAGGAATCGCGTCAACGGCCGTGATAATCCACTTCCGTAGCAATATGTAATTTTGCGGTTATACCATGTAGGTTTGTTTTATTAAAGTGACAGTATTTATTGTTCACGGTATGCCTAGGAAAATGCCGCTGAAACATAGAGTTTTTATTTTACCTCTCCCAGGACAACATGGAATGATGGAATTACCAAATCGTCAAGCCTTTAAAAAGATACTTAATAATGTACCACTGTTACTTACTCACAGTGGCACTATATATGATTTTCTCCACCCAGGGGTCAAAGTTAAATGGCGCTGTCGTAAGTAATCTGATACGGACGCCAGTGTCAATGCTTTCTTTGAAGACACGTGTTATCCGTCAGTCGTAGGCTACCGTCAGCAAATAAGTAATACATAGGTACAGGTACATACGGTCAGCATTGGTAGAGTTGGCAATATCGTATGTTTTTATATCGTAGTGGCTTCTTAATCTATAGAAACATTAGGTTATAGGTCTTTTTTTTTTCGTATTTCGACCTATGTTCCTTAGGGAAAGTTGTTCAGTTTCATGCGTAGATTTACACATTTCACGATGCATATACCCTTTATGTTACACGTTGTATAAATTGACTTAAATAAAATTGTATAGGTAAGTATAGTTTGAGGCAATTAACTTGACTTAAAATGACACAGTCCGCGCATTGTAAAATCGACCTTAAATTTTGATTGCCTTGCATTGATTGAAGATTGCCCTTTAGTGTACCACCCCAAAACACAATTCTTTCTCGATAAAGGGTGCATCATTCATGATGGATGACTATTAACTATATCCACATATTGATAAAAATAGATTTTTTTTACATCCCCATCTTTATTTCTGAAAAGTTGTTCGTTATGATGAGAATTTCATGCAAAGTTTACAGAGACAGTTAACACAATCTTCCTTGTCCTATTATCATTACGCAGACTTGCTCTAGTCTAGGTATTAGCTACGCGCATGCGCGACCCGCCTCGCTGTTAAAATGTAAATCAGCTGTTTTTATTATTCGCCACCCACACGCACACACACTACGTATTAGCTGCTGGGGTTGGCAACACTGAGGAATATTTGTTGCTGCGGTTGGCAGCACTGCGACAAAGAGTATTTTGATGAGGTTGGCAAATGGCAACATTGTTTTAATGATGTATGGAAATTTTCTATGTCCTGTCTAGTCTGCATCCCGCTGAACTTGCAAATAAACCTAAGCTAGGGTCGTACTAAGGCTTTGAATTCTATTAATCTTTAGGTACTAGATGTAACAGTGTAAAGTTGTTACTAAATATTACTAACTACAATTATCACTCTGACACCAGGGTTTATCGGGTCGATTGACTCGAAACCCAATCCCAGAAGAAGAAGAACTACGATTTAAAATACCTGCCTAAACATCGGTACCCTTTGTAAACAGAAAAGAACATATCATCAAGTAAATCATCTTCAAACAGCGTTCGTCTATACCTCAGCAAAGGAATAGACAGAGAATCCTTCGAACAGTTAAAATAGAGTTCCAAAAACTGCTAAACACTTAAGATCTCTTTACAACTTAAAGGAAACTATATCGTCTTCCTTATCACCCACATGACTCCAGAACCACCTTCGAAACTGATACATAAAGAAAATAGTGGGGGTACCTACAGTTAAACCCGAAAGGTATAAAATTGAAATTGAACGATCGCGAAAATGCCTGTATCGTAATAGCAATGCGATAGGATATAACTTCGGACAGTAAACAGCCTCTCTTGCGCATCGTAAACGATAGGGATGTACAGGCAGACATGCATTTTGCAGAATTTCATCGCTACTTAGGTATACCTTTTATTTGCAATGGCTTCACTTTTGATTTAGTCTAGCCCAGAGGTCGCCTCGTTAGACTTAGAATCTATGATGAAACAAGCTTGTTCAATAGGCTTCTGAGCTATCAAGTTACCATTTCATTTCCACCAGAATCTGGTGCGAAAGGACTTGCTGCTTTTCGGCACTGTACCTTTGGAGTGTTGGGTGGGCTATCTTTATTGTCAAATCTGTCTCAATCACTTGACTAATGTCAAAAGTATAAGTTCGCAAGTAAATAATCAGAAATGTCACCTCAGATAGGGCTGCGTATACTCAAGTTTTCCTTTCATATATTATTGACTTATTCAATGAAGTTCATACCAGCTTATCTATATATTTCACAAGCACAATTTACAATAAATATACGAATAAAGATTACTTACACTTAACCGAATACAAATATCTTGATACCATGGTACATCCTTAATGTAAACGGTGTTGAGCCACGTAATGGGATCTTTGAAGCGCGTTTTATGGTGGTTTTTACGACTGCAGCTACGTGAAACCTCCAGTAGGTGAGGGTGTGGTCTGGTGCCTCTATGCTGAGGATATACCAAGTTAGACTGCCTCCGTGGTGAGCCATGGGCTCACAATCCGAAGGCCCTGGGTTCGATTTGTTAATTTATCACTTTGTGATACTTTCCCCAGTTTGGTTAGGAAGAGAGAAGAAGTTCTTCACCGGTGGCCATCGAGACAGAGCTGACGATGAGCTGATGAAGCGAGATGACCCAAAAGACGTAAAAGGTGGCAGTCGCTCTGTGTAAAAATAAAAACCAGTACCCTCGTTCAATCCCCTAGATTATGTAGCCGACCCCGTGAAATACGGTAAAAAGGCTTGGGAGATGATGGTCTTTAAAACCCATTCTTATGATCATGTAAACCAGATATCATAAGGTCATAGAAGTTAGCTTACAAACTGAAATTGACTTGCTAATACGATCGTAAAACTAGTGATACATTGACATTTGTATCGCTTGTGTATCAAAAGCATTATGACAACGATAGTCTTAGGCAAATTAATTTAAGTATGTATGTATTTATACTTTAGTATGTATGTATGTATCTACTTCCATGCTGGACTGGGAGTGATAAAAAAACATAGAATGTGCCAGCTGCATCTCCTCCCAGGCGTGCTGTAAAAACCAGCTAAGGGATTCGAGGGTTTCAGTGTATTGCAATTTAGGCGATGGGCTGACAACCCGTCACTATAGCAATATACATAATCATCATCTGTATTAGCCCTCGAAACTTGTCAGGCGTGGCGGAACAACCTATGTTTAGGTCGTTTTTTGCTCTGCCTACCCCATTAGGGATACAGGCGTGATTTTATGTATGTATGTAACTTAGTACGCGGATGACCCGCGATATTATACTAATAACAATACATTCGTACTCGCTATGTTATACAAGCGTCGTATGATGTGTTTGTTTGTCATATGCAGTTCCGCACCTACTATAATGAATGCGACACCGATTCCAGTCGATTATATCGAGCCATGCTTTCGAATCGATTAGAATCGGTATCGATATTTTTAAAGATAGTAATGACCTTGCATTTTATTGTTATTTAAATAAAAAATATATATTTGGATAATTAAAAGATAAGCTTTATAATATTGTTACGTGCTCGACGTTTCGTCACAGACGATGCGGGCTTGAGTTACGGGATTGGAAGAAATTATACGCTTATGCCGATTTACAGACTTCTGCTTTATTAAAACTTCGACTTACAAACGTGCGACAGCGCCCACGTAGCTCGACTAACGGCGTGATTTCTGTCTTCAGACCAGCAAAGTCCCAGCGTCCGACACTCACAAACTTCCGTTGTCGCGCAAAGTTTCACACTGTCCACACTATTTCAACGTACACAGCACTTGTTTGTGCGACTGTACACACTACACACTTTAGTCACTGACTGTACTTTGACTTTTCACCACTTTTACTTTTACTTTCTTTTTCTTCTTCTTCCTTTTTCCACTTCGAACCACTTTAAACTCAGAACTCAGAACTGGCGGCTGGCCGGCGTTGTTCGGCTTATATAGCCCTAGAATTGGTTCTAGAACATTCAATTTCGATAGTCATTTCAACATTCATTTCGATCGTCTTGATTCCAGAACCTTCCTTTAATTTCGCTGTTCAACTCTTTTTATCGTCTGTCTCACTCTAGATTTTCTATTTCTTTCACTCATTCGCTTCCAGAAAATGCCAGACAGAATTTCTACAAAATTCTAACAAAATCTCGATGCATCCCGACGGGGCTCGAACCATGGCCTTAGTGCGTGGCAGACCGCCATACAAGCCTTCGCGCCAAAGCATCAGTTGTCAATACTGGCGAATTTCGGGTTCTCATGGAAGTTTTGACAGCCAACCATAGGTGACGTGACGACGGAGTATTTGACAAAGAGTTTGAATACCAGGGTCGTCACACTGCCCCCCTCTTAGAGCTGCTCGTCCCGAGCATCGTTACTGCCGTAATACTTCGCCAGCGTCATAGGTTTTCTTTGCCTCCCTGCTTTTCGTTTGCGAGTCCTTTATAGCTGCGCAACTTGTACACTTCCGGCACCAACCCTCGACGTCAGCTCTGCAGCTTGGCCAGTAAAACTTTTCCTTGATCTTCAACAATGTCTTCTTGACTCCCAAATGTCCACCAGGTCCATTATGAAGAGCTTGCAAAACATTCTTTACTTTTGAACGAGGTACCACTAGTTGCAAATGCGCGTCCTCACCATCCGACGATTCGCATTTCCTATACAGGAGTCCATTATGCATTGTAAGGTTCTTCCACTTTTCCCAAAGACCTTTCGTCACAGCACTATACTGAGCAATATCTTTCCAACTTGGTCTATTGCCAGTACGCAACCACTTCAAAATTGGTCTAATGTCAGCATCGTCTTCCTGATCCTTTTTCTTTACGTCATTACCCAATGCCACGTCTACTGGGTTAGTCCTTATTTCCTTTTCATTCTTGGCCCAATGTTTGCAATCTTCAACGCTTGATCGTTCTGTAAGTACATCTCCTTTACCATGAAGTTTTCCATCCATCACTAACTTACTTCCATCGTAAGTTTTCTTGATGGAGACTTTTGACCTCCACGAGACATCATCATCTTGACGGTTTTCACTCCTTGGGCAGTTACTTCGAATATGACCCCGTTGCCCACATCCGTAACACAAGAAGTTCAATTTTCGCCGACGCGAAGGCAAGTGTCCTGAAGTTGTGACTTCCCGCAGAAGTACGGCGCGAGAGCTATTCCGTACAGCTTCCACTTCCAACGCATGGGCCAGAGCTTCTTCCATGTTCTTGTGGTGCTTCAGGTGAACCGCAATTCGAACTTCTGAGTCACGTATTCCGTCGATGAAAGTCTGGAGAAGCATGCAATTGATCATCTCTGGAGACGAACGGTATGCTCGACGAACGAGTTTTTCGACTTCTACGTACCACTCCTGGAGACTCTCATTCATGCGCTGCACGCGTTCCCTGAGTTGCGCTCGATAGACATGTTCCAAATGATTGTCACCATAACGCGCTTCCAAAGCATCGAACAGGGCCCTAAAGCTGAGCTTTCCTCTCATTCCAACGATCTCCAATACTGAGAGGGCTTCGTCCCGAAGAGCCAACGTAAGCGCAGGTTTTGCTTCATCTTCACTCCAACCACACGCCTCCATAATTGCCTCAAACTGCATCTTGAAAGCGGTCCACGATGTAGTCCCATCGAATTGAGGAATCTTAACTCCTTCAAATGCACTTAATACCGCTGATGGATGACTGCTTAGAATTGACACCTCCTCCCGTAATTTGGAGATCTCGTCTTCAATGGCTAAGACTCGTTGCTCCATCTTGTTTAACCCTTTCTCAACGGCTTCTACTCTTTCTAGAGCTTTCTCAAAACCCTTTGCAAAAATCGATAAATTTTCTTGCATAGCGTTCAGAAGCTCTTCTTGATGGCGCGCTTTTTCTTCTTGACGGCGCGCTTGTTCATTTTGCCGCCACGCTAGTTCCTCTTGGCGGCGAGCTAGATTTACCATCGTTTGTTTTATTTCTAGCATGAGGTTTCCTCGTTCAGGCGTTGAACCAACGTCTCTACCATTCGTTCGGGCTGCAGCACCTTCCAACTCCGAGCGCTGCGCCCCCGCTTTCACCGGAGTACTCACTTCCTTCTCTGTCCTCGGCACTTTCGGCATTTTTTCCCCAATCCCACTTCTGACACCAAATGTTACGTGCTCGACGTTTCGTCACAGACGATGCGGGCTTGAGTTACGGGATTGGAAGAAATTATACGCTTATGCCGATTTACAGACTTCTGCTTTATTAAAACTTCGACTTACAAACGTGCGACAGCGCCCACGTAGCTCGACTAACGGCGTGATTTCTGTCTTCAGACCAGCAAAGTCCCAGCGTCCGACACTCACAAACTTCCGTTGTCGCGCAAAGTTTCACACTGTCCACACTATTTCAACGTACACAGCACTTGTTTGTGCGACTGTACACACTACACACTTTAGTCACTGACTGTACTTTGACTTTTCACCACTTTTACTTTTACTTTCTTTTTCTTCTTCTTCCTTTTTCCACTTCGAACCACTTTAAACTCAGAACTCAGAACTGGCGGCTGGCCGGCGTTGTTCGGCTTATATAGCCCTAGAATTGGTTCTAGAACATTCAATTTCGATAGTCATTTCAACATTCATTTCGATCGTCTTGATTCCAGAACCTTCCTTTAATTTCGCTGTTCAACTCTTTTTATCGTCTGTCTCACTCTAGATTTTCTATTTCTTTCACTCATTCGCTTCCAGAAAATGCCAGACAGAATTTCTACAAAATTCTAACAAAATCTCGATGCATCCCGACGGGGCTCGAACCATGGCCTTAGTGCGTGGCAGACCGCCATACAAGCCTTCGCGCCAAAGCATCAGTTGTCAATACTGGCGAATTTCGGGTTCTCATGGAAGTTTTGACAGCCAACCATAGGTGACGTGACGACGGAGTATTTGACAAAGAGTTTGAATACCAGGGTCGTCACAATATGATTAAGTGATATAATCCTGTATTAGTTTCCAACCATCTGGTTTGATGTCAAACTCATTGCCACTAATATCAATAACTGATAATTTAGATCTGTCCTGCAACCTGTGCAAATTTTTCACCAGGTAGTTATTATTATCATGTTAAAATTAAAATCCAATATTACTCGGGGTGGAAGACTAGTTTATTAAAAGTTAGAATGAACTGACTTCTTCTCTTCGACTCTGTCTCTTTCGCCTCTGACCTATGTGCTAGAAAAAAAAACAATTATCATCATCAGCCACAACAGTCCACTGCTGGACATGGGCCTCCCCGAAATTGGGGGTATATGCCATACTCACCACGCTTGGCAGGCGGGTTGGTGAGCGCTGTAAAAGTATTCCATTCACAGGGAACGCTGCTGCCCATTCCCTGGATTTATCCCTTTTACGACACCCACAGAAACTTATGGGGTGATGCTATTCTAACCCGACACCACACGGGAGAAAAAAAAACAATATGAATCAAGAAATGTAATGTCATATCATCATAATCACAACATCACAAGTAACAGGAATAGTATGTCATTCATACTATCTCACAAGTCATATTTATTATCTCATGAACGTCATTTCCTTTATTATTACCTAATTTGATACCACTCATCGTGTGTCATTTCTTTTATTATAAGTATATTTGTTTTGGTATCAAATTCCATTCGTGTGAAATTTTGAATTTCTTTGTTTTCATGTTTTATTTGCCACTGAAATTATACGTGAAATCTATTGTTATACGTTTCTGTTATGAATTTTTCGGTTTTAAGTCCGAACAAATATTGGAATATCGATAATGCAAATTTTTTAAGTTTCATTTAGTATTAAAGTATTTCAAGGATAATGGGAAAGGAAGGATATGATGACATAGCGTCGTAATATCAATCTCAATCATAACATATATAATGTAAATTTTGCAAAGCGTATAGACAGACATCCTGACAAGCCTATTATGGGTTTAGTGGTGCCTTTTAGTGCGTTTAAGAATCATTTACTGTAATAAAAGCCTAATAAAAACTAACCGATGTTTGACGAAAAAGCCCTAAATCTAAATCTACCTCAAAACCTCCAACTCCTCAAACCCCTTAATATTCCTGATTAAACCCTGATTAACTACCAATTCACACACATTCCTAGCACTACCACCATGTGATTGTCATGCATAGCTCTCTCCAAGGGGTATTATTCATATCCTCACACCTCGACTCCGCCGACATACCTGAGACAAATGCATCCTACATAGTAAGCGCGCGCGCAGCTGGTAGGTATGACGTTTTGTGCCACGATTATGAGGCTGTTTGAGATGTTTTTGTCTTTATTTCGAATTTAGCTATGGATGCTATGAGGGTGTAGGCTCTGATACTATCAGAGATAGTAATTTGGCTTGCCCTCCGAAAGCGTCTTAAATTACACATTAGAAAATCAGCTGATACAGCCTGCATTATCCTAACCAAACTAGGAACAATGTGATAAATTGATAAAATCGCTTCGCTGAACCTACTTCCTCAGGATAAAGAGAAACTAAATACACAGACAAACAGTAATGTTAGTAATTATCTACATGTTTCTAATACCACTTAAACATGTAAGAAGTAGCGATCGTTGACGCTCTCTTGGTAAGAAATAAAGGCGTGGCTATGTGTGTGTGTAGCTGTAGATAGGTAGGTAGGTAAGTACATCATTTTGTATACCTACTCATTCATTCATACCTCGACTGGCGTCATTGTGTGTCAAATGCATCCTATATAGGAAGTCTTCGCGCTAACGCATCTGTGGTATAAAGTTCTTTATACATTTTGGGCGTCGTTTATAAGGCATTTATCTATGTAGGTGTAGGCATCAAATTCTATCTTTTACCAGAAAGAATTAGAAATCGATGTTTCTACTGTTCGTGTTACTAGTAGGTACTAAAATAGTACTGGATTCATTGATCCAGACTAAACAATCAATTTCCATTTCAACTAAAAACGTTTCTTCAGTCAAACATTAATCGTTATCACATCTTATTAAATAATCTCCAAATAATTACTAAATTGTGTTGATAAATTGTTCTTAATTAGTGCACGGAAACTTGCCAGGATTCTGTCTTCAGATCTTCACATCATTAGCACTGCAACTCATCATGCAGAAGTTACGTGGGGAAACGCCTACAATGTTTTTCAAGTGATCTACGGCTCGTATTTATAAAGCGATCTCAAGATTAAGAGCAATATTAAGTATGGATTTGACAGGTTGTTTTGTACTGAAATGACATTTCTGATACGAACTCAAACTCGCTGTCACTCTTGAGAGCTGATTATAAATACGGGCCTACGTAAGATAAGATCAGACCGAAACTGGCTGACCACTGTGCGAAAACGCATTCGAAATACTTATTTGACTCATTCTTATGTGTACTTCCATGCTGGACTGGGAGTGTTAGAAAAACATAGAATGTGCCAGCTGCATCTCCTCCCGGGAATGCTGTAAAAAATCAACTAAGGGTTTTGAGGGTTTCAGTATTGTAATTTAGGCGATGGGCTGACATGACAACCCTCAAAACTTGTCAGACGTGGCGGAACGACCTTTGATTAGGTCGTTTACGCTCTGCCTAGCCCATTAGGGATAAAGACGTGAATATTTGTATGTATGTTATGTGTTACGGGACTGAAAAGCGTCATTTGTAGTACAAGTAATAAGATCACAAGCCATTAGACTTTGAAGCTCTGCCAACCCTGTGCGCCTTTGTCTTTTTTTAACAATTTTTATATTTATTTTTTTTACTTATAGGCAACCCATTTGTCCGCCATCTCACCTGATGGAAAGTGATGATGCAGTCGTTTGGATTTTATTACCCAATTACGCTTTATCCACTGGATGGAACGGGATGAAACTTGACACCTAAAGGTTAGGTCCCTTGACAGGATTGTCTGAAAATGACATTCCTGCGGGAAAATTCATTTCGACGCAGGGCGGAAATACAAACTTAACACATAATGCAACATGCGTACTTGCCTACTGTTCACACATCGACTGGGTCAAGCGGGTTGTCAAGTGAGCGTCAACAGGCCCGCTTGGCAAGCTGCCAGGCGAGAAAGCTCTTAAAAACAAAATCATATGAACGGGCGGCTAATCGAGGAGATGCTGTAGGTACTAATAGAAATTTGTGAGGGAAATGTGTTGATTTCTACGTCTGTTTTTACCCGACTGTCACGGAATGGCCATGTTTTTCGCGCGTATCTTATTATACGTCGTATATGTTTGTAATTTTTTTTTATTACCTCGTATCTTCCTAACGGCTGGATGGATTTCGTCAATTTGGGTATCATTATGTTGATTCGTCTCAAACACCCGAGTGCCCTTAGATAGGTGTATTTTTTTTGTAGGTATATTTTTTTTATATCATTACCTATACCTACTTACGTTTGTATTGGATTGGATAATCCGATTAAATAAAATTAATTACGAATAGTTTTTAAAAATTAAGAAATTAGACTTTAAACTAAAGGACTTTCAACTAACTAACTTTCTTCCATGCTGGACTGGGAGTGATAGATAAACATAGAATGTGCCAGCTTCATCTCCTTCCGGGCATGCTGTAAAAATCAGCTAAGGGATTCGAGGGTTTCAATAATTGTAATTTAGGCGATCGGCTGACAACCTGTCACTATAGCAATTTACAGATCTATCTGGAATAACCCTCAAAACTTGTCAGACGTGGCGGAACGACCTTCGATTAGGTCGTTTACGCTCTGCCTACCCCATTAGGGATAAAGGCGTGAATATATGTATGTATGTATGACTTTCAACTAAGTATGGGAACTGGAAAGGTGCATAATTCCCGCGGGAAAGTCATGATCATGAATCTACGAAAAGTGAAGCCGCAGTCGGGAAGTTGTCAAAAACATTATTTAAAGCAGATTTAAATATAGCTCCCGATGACAGTAGATGCCATTTTATATATTTTTTACAAGCTTTTATTTTATGGGCGCAACAAATTGGGAGTATTTTAGGCCCGTATTTATAATCAGCTCTCAAGAGTGACAGGGAGTTTGAGTTCGTATCAGAAATGTCATTCCAGTACCAAATCACCTGTCAAATCCGCACTTAACATTGCTCTCAATCTTGAGATCGCTTTATAAATACGAGCCTTAGGTA
Organism: Scrobipalpa atriplicella; assembly: GCA_029255725.1. NCBI lineage: Eukaryota > Metazoa > Arthropoda > Insecta > Lepidoptera > Gelechiidae > Scrobipalpa > Scrobipalpa atriplicella. Next base: position 9,247 of record JARACY010001143.1, on the reverse strand, counting down.
CTAAAGTTAATTCGTGTCACGTAGATAGCAGCTTGTCAACTTGTCAATGTCATATTTTTATTTTTATTGACTGTTTAGTTTTCAGTACGCTATGAATGACAAACAAGCACCTATGATATTTTTATGTGGTGACAAATTATATCGGTTCTACGCAATCGCTATTTTTCAAGGTGGGACAAATAGAAAGAAATTGTTTTTGAATTTGAATGCGGGCAGAATTTGTGTCATACTCTATGGGCATTCGTTACGCTGTTTATCTCCAATCAAACCATTATTCTCATACAGAACGGCCATGCTGAGCTGACATCAAACACGTTCCTTATATGCAGCAAAAATTGTAACCCTTTGATCGAGAAATGAGCTCTAAACTTTAGCTCAAAGTATTGTAAAGTTCAGAGTTCATTTCCAACCAGGTTTTTCTAAGACAGAAAGTTTTTATTAAGATTGCAACTATAAATAATTCTGTCATCATCACACTAACCTCCAAATCTCTTTGTTCCAGATAATCGCCAAAAACGGAACGCAACCATATCATAAGACCACTGTGATCTCAGCCTAATAGTTATAAGACATAGAACAATTCACCATGGTGTGGTAGAAGCGACATCATGGACGACAGATAGGTTTTCAGTATAATGGAAGTAGGGGGCTCGTGAAAATGCCACATGCGCACACGAGCTCGGCCGCGAGCTCCGGGGGGGATGATCTGGGGTCTACGGACGAGGTGAAGGTGTTCAAGGACGAAGGCGACGGGGAGGACGAGAAAAGGAGCTCCGAGAACCTTCTGGAGGAGAAGTCGAGTCTGATCGACTGGACAGAGAGCGAGGTGAGTGCAATTTTTTACATGATTTAATTTTTTTTTTAGTGGTTCAGTTTCATACATATGAAAATAACCTAGCCTAGATGGAAATATGAAAAAAAAAACTCTCCTATAAGTAGGTACAAAATGATTTAAGCGGCTGACACCATTTGTATGGAATGGTATTATTTATTTCTTGAGGAAAGTTGTACAGTTTCATAAGCTAAAATTTTTGTGCTAATAAAAAGAAAAAATAGCAATTCTTATATTTTTATGCTGTCATTGCTCTTGACTCTAGCTCTACTCGGTAGTCTTGGTCAAATCTTACCAAGACATAATCAATATGATGCACGGTGGGCCCGCCACGAACAAAAAGTCATTAGAACTTATATTTACTATTCTGTGATTGGTTATCGGCAAATCATTAAGTAATGACCATAATATATTAAGGTATAAATAGTTCCTAGATTATTAATTGATTTCATACTTTTTCCTTCGGTCAAAGTGAACACATCTATCATCACGCACGACGCGCTATCAGTGAGTCATTGTAACCCCATTGTTCTCAATATTTTCTGAGAATTAAGGTGTTTGTGAAAGTGAATTTACAATGGATATTCAAGTTACTGCAGGTACGTAATATTGTTTTTTATTTTTATTATGATGTAATTTTAATAGTTGTGGTATTTATTAGGGTGCTACGTCAGTAAAATTTTTGCTAGCGAAAATGTTTGAAAATGTAACTTTGTTAAGAGTTTTAATTGTCACGGAGGGAAAAAGTAGGGTTGAGATTTACATTATTTGAAAGCTCATTTAATTAGTATTTCATATGATAAAATAGAGCTGCTACATCCCGCTACTTTTTTGTACATTAGCCCGCTACGACATAGGTGCAATATCGCTACGCGATTGACTACGTAACTGTGGATTTATTAATCATAGATTTTTCTTTCCTTTTCAGGTAACTCGTACGTATGCTCTTTTACGAGAGAGTATCTGTTGGAATTGTGGTGTAAACACACTGGTTCGGAGACTGAAAGATGGAAGAAAGTGCTAGAAACTTTGTTGGAGGCGCTACCAGACTCGGAAAATGTAGATATTTCTGAACTTAAATCACGTGTTGTTTACATAATCCACCAAATTCAAAAGTATTGGAAAGAAAGCTGTCGTATTCGTGAGAAAGTGGTTAGCAAACGTCCAGAGTGGTTTACTACTAGAGAAGTTGTAACTTTGCCTAGGTGTTCGGCTTCTTCTCATCCGTCAACAAGTGCAAGCCGTGTAGGCCGCCCGCTTAAAGATTTTCAGCAATGTAGTTCTCGGTCTCAACGTAGAAGATTGACAGAGTTTGCCAATGTGTGGAGCCATATTAGAGTCTTTGTCGTCAGGACACAAAATAAATGTTGACAAATTTCAAGAGTTTTCCTTAGAAACAGCTCGCTTACTCGTTAAAGAATTTCCGTGGTATTATCTCCCTGCTTCAGTACACAAGGTTTTAATTCATGGAGCTACTATTGTTCAACATGCCTTACTTCCTATTGGCGAACTGTCTGAGGAAGCAGCAGAGTCATTTAATAAAAATTTGAAGTCCTTTAGACGCGAACACACTCGCAAAATGTCACGCGCTACCACCAACTTAGATCTTTTAAATAGACTCCTTTTACATTCTGATCCTTACATAACAAATAGTAGAAATCTTCCACGTAAAAAAAAGACTTGTTTATCAAGAATGGCCCTTACTTTATTGACTGATTAAATTAATATATTATTAGCCCTAGTACTATCAACTTGTTCTACATACTTCTCGGCCTCTCGGTTGTTATACTATTATGTCATAATTAAGGCTTTATAATTAAATTAAGTCGTTTAATATATTGTTTATTATTAATAAGTTAAGGTATTTATATGTATTTTCTACATAGAAATTATTTTAAGTCCTATTTGAAAGTTGTATTTTTATTTTATTGAAATTTTTGTTATTTTTTTTTTTCTTAATATATATGTACACTAATATACTCAAAAATGCATTTTATTAGTATTCCCTATTTTATTAAATATAAATAAAAACATTTTGTTTCAAATAACAACATTTTATAATTTTTACCGCTTCGCTAAGGGCGCGGAACCACCGTGTGATGGAGTGAATTTACGCAGAAGCTTCAAAGTCTACACTAATTTTCTCACGCTGCTGACTAAAATAAGCCGCTTGACATCAGTTTTCTGCCGTGGAAATAAATTTTATTATCATCATCATCATCATTTGCTTGCCTTTATCCCATTTATTTGGGGTCGGCGCAGTACGTTTTCTTCTTCCATTCATCCCTGTCAGCCGTCGTCAGTTCAACACACACTGTTTTATACATACTTATCATCTTTCACGCAGTCCATCCATCTTTTCTTCTCCAATCAAATTTTATAATATCCTTATCTAAGCAATAAAAAATAGCTTGTGTAGTTGTGATGATATCAAAACCAGCAAAATCTTATCTCTTATTACCATAACACAAGATTTCCACTCCATAAATCTTTGCATATTCTATTCATTCGATGAAACGTATGTCTTTGGTTATGTGTTTGTTATATGTTTTCGTGAGCAATTTGCCTAATCAATTGTTCATCAACGATCATCAAAATTTAACGTTTTTATCTCACGACTGCCGCTCGGTCATACTTGTAGTTGACGTACAGACACGCGCTTATGTGTGCGTGAAGGTATAAAAATACTATACCTGCTTACCACACTTCTTCATGGTATGGTATCTTTAAGCGCAACACTTATTTTTCTCTTTAGGGATACATTTCACGCAGCAACATTTTCTCTACAAATTCTACCTTAGGTGGTCTTTTCAGCACAATTACTGGCCTTTATACAGAAATGTCCGTTCAAATTAATAGCCACACTTTTACCCATAGATAAAATTGTATGTTACAATTTACAACAAGTTCACGGGGCGCTACCATTATGTTTTTTTTTTACCAGCAGGTGCCAAATTGAGGTGGGTCCCATGCCTTTATAACTTGTTCGGGGTATTTCTTCTCGGTTCAATAGGACATACAATATATTGAACCTTCTGTATCCTGTGTTTGCAATTTTATTCTTTGCGCTCGCGATTCTATGCTTGATCAATTTTGAATCCTGTGTTGTTGAGATAAGGTTTGATGTTAGAAGTGGATTAGGGATTTATTTTTATGTGTAGTAATTGTTTGCTTTACCTACATGATTTCACACTTCGAAACTGTAACGCAATTATGACGTCATTCCCAAATCGTAACGCCATGATTCTTTTATTGCGTTGAGTTTTTAATTTCGCGTTGAGTGAGTTTTAGTATTTTTAGAATGATTAGGAATGTTTCCAGCCTTGTTGCTCTTATAATGCTCATTTTTATATAGTTTACGATGTTATAAAAAGCGATCGTTAAACTTCGTCTGTATGAAATTTTTACACACTTTAAAAATGTGTTTTATATTAATATTCATAAGGAATGCGGGAACGGCGGTCATTATGTCCGATTGGGTGCGTAGATTGGTATCAACCTGTATAATGAGCGGACTGCTCAATTAAACAAACAAAGATAACGCCATCTTTGATGCCGTCGCGACAAATAGAAACGTCACACCGCAAATCGTTCGTAAAACAAACAAAAGCCGAGACGAAACCCAAACCAAAACACGAACGAAAAAAAAAAAAAAAGCCCATTCAACACAGGTAACGTTTCCGAAAAATTTATGTAAAAATATTGTGTTCCCCAACATAAATTACTTGTTCATTGTTGTTGTTCCGAAAACTCTATTATTCACCAAGGGGGTGCGTTTACAATGCCATCTACCTGCGTCTCAGGTATTTCTTATAAGTTATAATACGCACGGTCTCCCACCGGCTTTTGTCGACCATTTTACCTGTTGAGAGGCGAGGGAGTGCAAACATTACTGTGTGGACACCTACATAACCTTGCATCTCACTCTCTTACAACTGTACATGTAAGAGTGACAAGGACAGGTGATTTCTGTGATTTGTTCAACGCATCAGAGTCACGCTTCGTATAAATATTGGATTATACTTAGGCGCAATCCTCCCCGTATGTCATAATAGCACAGATTACAGTACGTGATGCCATTACAATGGTTTACAATCTCGATTCTCTCGATTACGATTTCCGTCCGTTCCGTACTAGGGATGGGCCGAATATTCGATTTATGTTCGGCAACGGCAAGTTTACGGCCGAATATTCTGTAAAACAGTATTTGGTAATGTGGTATGTGTGGTTTGAACGAATGAAAAAACCTATTTATTATTTTTATATTTTCTTAAAGTTTTTTGTTTATATAGCATTTATTTTAGGATCAATTGAACAAGCAATTGACAATGACTTGTATATTAATGCGTATAATCAAAATTAACATTTATTTGTTAAAATTTGTAATAATATGTCAGCGGGAGAGTTTACCTGCCGATTATGTGTTAAGCGTATACATGCACAAAACTGAAGTCTGAACCGAATATTCGGCTGAATGTTCGTATTCGGTGAAATCCATGTTCGGCCCATCACTAGTTCGTACGTGTATCGATTCGAGATTTTACGCCTCCTTGCTTTTTGGAGTTGCTTTGATTTTTGTTTGTTTGTTTGTCCTTTTCGGCCAATGGCTTTGAGTATTGAATTGAATTAAAGAATTCCGTGTGTGTGAAATTTTCGCTTTCAATGGCCACTGGGTGACTTCAATAGCCTGCTATTTCTTTAACAATTTGATAGTCTAGATCCCTTCATCGATCAATCACCAACAAATTTACGTGTCAAACGCGTGAACATAATATTCTCACCATCCACTTCTTACGATTACTGGAGATAAGTCATAATCCAAGATAAAAGACTAAAAAACCTAATTGACATCTCATCAATGTTATAGGACTCATCTTAAGCCTGACGTGCTGTCAAATTCACAAGATTGACGTCAAGTTAACTGCGAAAAGGAACCTTATTGCAAAGACTGAAGGCTGCTTGAGTGATGTCTAGTTGTGTGTGATCGTATTCAGGCAAAGACCTGTCATCGGTAGACTGGGCTTCTTATTAGGTACCTAATAAAACACTGCTATTGATTCGTGGAGCGCATGGCTTAACTAAATCTTAACCAAAATTGTTGCCGTCCCTTTATGTTCTCTCAGGATAGACAATGACAGGAGACCATTTTAGTCAAGATTTAGTGATTTTGTGCGCTTACGAATTGATACCACTATTGCTTTACAACGGTTTTACCCGAGACATTATAGTCTGCATTTCTTATAGTAAAACATTTTTTTGTCAGCTTATCTCATTGTCTAACTTGCAATCGAAAGTCTTGGACTCCTCTACAATCTTTTAAATTCTATAAATTTATATCGCTGCCATTCAGCATGTTCCTTGACGTCCAGATCCATAAATCCAGTCTAACAGATTACAGATCTATGTACTCAGGATACCAATATGGCTTTCACTTGTAAAAAAACTCGATAAGGCCATTTCCGTTGTGGTGATACAGTATCCGATGTTATAACCAGGCCATTTGTAGGATACCGATACTTGGATAAAAAGAGGTGTTGGACTCGTTTTTGTATTGTGTAGCTAAGTGTGATTGCGATTGCGCATTAAGTTACTCATATGGAAGGGTTTATGGCGCACATAGATGGCGCCACAACAAGGATACAATCGTCCTGAAACGCGGTATCGGAGTTTGCACGGCGATCATATACAAGTTCCAAATGTGTCCGATTGGACCTGGGCCCCCTGGTCACCCGAACATAATATCAAGGCTCTGGTTGGATTGGAGGTCTAAGTAGACGTTGAGATATTCTTTTTTAACTTAAGTCTCTCATCTGTGTTAAATATTTTTTGTCTCATAATTTTACAGGCTACATAAAAAAGAAACTGAATCATCCAAGAAATATTTGCCCAATCATGTCATTTTTATTTAACCCTCTTCGATAGGACTAAGTCCTATCGTCAGTCTCTTTTGATTAGAATGATCACACTATGACTTCTAAAGAAAGATCGACCTTATCAAAGGCATGAATATTGACTATTGCACACCTATTGTATGCATGTATGGCCCGATTTCATAGAAAGATTGACATTCGTAGAACCGTGATGGCTTGACAGTTGAGGCGTTTGCGTTTTATTGTTTTTTTTTTCTATTTGGAGCTGAGATAGGCAAAGGTGGAACCCCCATACATCCGGATTTTGTTGTTGACAAGTTTATACTAAAGTTTATTTCATCGTTCTAGTCTGTCTGATTGGATAATTTTGCTCTTCTCTTACAAGCTCAGCTTATTTGTTAGAAACGGATTAGAGAAAAAGAAAATTGAATTGCATTTCAGAAACGGGCTGAAACTTTATGAAAGGCTGACAGAACAGAGCCTTTGTTAACCCATGGGCACAGATGCCATGGTTATCACTTACCATCAGGTGACCCGTCTGCTCGTCTGCCTTGCCTCCCTAAGACAGATTTTAGTTTATAACCATCTTGACTTACTAGTTCCAACAGGGTATTCCTTACACCGAACAATGCTCCCGTTGGACGTCGCTCTATATTTAGAGAACAGCTCGGTCTTGTCCCAGCATCCGCTTCCGTTACTTCTTATTCGGTATTAGTTCTTGGTAACGAGGGGCGTACGGTCAGCCAATGAGCTTTGTACAAGACGCATGTGCATACTTTGTTGACATAAGTGGTAATTAGATGTCGCTGTATAAATGAGTGTAAACTGGTAGTAAATTATAAATGGCGATGGTGAGATGCATTCTGTTTTGCATATAACATATTAATGATTTGGACATTGTAAGTCAAGAGCGGTTCAGGAAGAACAAAATAATAAAGTGTACAGCTAATATCAAGTGCAAAAGTGTTTCCCTAATTAGTGGTGTTATTCAAGCTTTGGCATCACTTTGTACCATACCTTCTTAAAAGGGTACGGTCAGCTACTAAGCGGGCCTGACTTTATACCACCTTCAACTGCAGGAGCACATTTTATAAAACGTGTGCAATCAATGTGCATGACTCAGTCAGTCTGTTATCTATTATGAGCTTTTTCCTTCTTCTGCCTAGTTTTTTTTAATCTTAGTGCTGGGGTCCGTTTGCAGGTTTCGTCTACTCCAGTTTTCCCGATGTTTGTCATCCGCTGTTAGGCTCGTATTTATAAAGCGATTTCAAGATTGAGAGCAATATTGAGTGCGGATTTGACAGGTAATTTTGTACTGGAATGACATTTCTGATACGAACTCAAACTCGCTGTCACTCTTGAGAGCTGATTATAAATACGGGCCTTAGTGTCAGACCGTTCTCTTCCCAATCTGCTTTCATGAAGTTTATACTTTTGTAACTGTGTATGTACTTGGTAACTATAGATCAATTTACATCTAAGCTTTTACGACTAAGCTCAAATAACTGATTAGGTTCTAGACCTCATATAGGTAACCTAAATTGCCTGGTTTGATTGTGTAGAGCTAAAATTAAGTGGTTAATTTATGTTAGTCGTAAAACTTGGACATTAACGATAGTCTGGTCTGGGGCCTTATTATAATGGTTTTGACCTTGTTAATCAGAGCTTTTATCTCTCAAGGACAATGAATTTAAAGATCTAGAATATGCTTACAAAATATCATGTCTTAGTCATTTCACACCGGTAGGACGCGTCGCGAAGGTGCTTGAAAAGTGCGTCCTCACCAAGAGCATTTTTTGCGAGCAACCTGCGCGCGTATAGGCTTTCTATGTTAATAAGAATTTGGCGTCTGTAGATAGCTATGCGCGCGCAGGTTGTTCGCAAAAAATGCTCTTGGTGAGGACGCACTTTTCAAGCACCTTCGCGACGCGTCCTATCGGTGTGAAATAACTCTAAAACATGATATTTTGTAAGCATATTCTAGATCTTTAAATTCATTGTCCTTGAGAGATAAAAGCACTGATTAACAAGGTCAAAACCATTATAATAAGGCCCCAGACCATACTATCGTTAATGTCCAAGTTTTACGACTAACATAAATTAGCCACTTAATTTTAGCTCTACACAATCAAACCAGGCAATTTAGGTTGCTCGCGGTGAAGATGTATCTCGATTCTTGTTATAGGTACCAAAAGTGACAGGCTGCACTGTAACGCGCGGCGCAGCAGGGATATTTCAATTTCTGTCAATGTCTTTTTGCATAGTAAATAAAGTTCCATATTGTATTGCGCACTTGAGAAAAAAGCGCGCCTCGTCGCGTCACTTGGCTTCCCGCTTCCCGGTGTGAACTGACCCTTCGACATGATATTATGTTTGAAACAATGCATATTCTAGATCATTAAATTCTAACGGGGAAGACAGAACATGAATGGGTTATTAAATCCGTTGTATCCACTTCTGACTGAGAGTTATTTTTACTAAGTACTTAAGCTTGACAGGATGTACCTACACTCAATACACACTTGTGGCGTAAAACGTGTTCATC